>JAJOZX010003288.1:517500-533395 GCA_023014485.1 Bathynomus jamesi | reverse complement strand
GATATATGTTTATTTACTTTTAAATATGTAGTTTTCTGTTATTTACATCGATATATACCATCACATTCACTTTCACATGCCATCTTCTGGTATGTGAATTAATAATTTTACTGTACAGCAAATTTCGTTATAAAATTGCATGTGTTAAAAGAACATCAAGTTGCGTAACGCGGCTTTGAAACTGAAGCATCAATTCTGTTATCCTCCTCTAAACATCCACTTAAATATTATTACTAATATTGATTTATTGTTATTATTACATATATATGTACACGTATTAAGAGTATTTAAATTAAATATATTGATTTCAATTCCCTTCGTAATAAAAGCAAACGGACAATTCAGCCTTCTAAACCAACTGACGGAATAATATATGCTTTAATTAAACAGATATTGCTATCAGGCAACTCATTCTAGTCATCGAATAGAATCAACTAGTGAACTAACAAATATATATATATATACATATATATATATATATATATACTTTAAAAGAGAACACATTACGTAATTTTATATTTTAGAAGTACAAATCATCAAATTTATTTCCATCTTAGCCATGACTTCTTTCCACGGAAGTAAACATCAAATTATTATTCTTAAGTTTCTGTAAACCAGTAATTGCAATTGTTTTTATCTTATTCCTATTATGTCTATAAATAAAATTTACGCAGTATCCATTTCATAAGAGAATCAACACCTATGATCTTAAAGAATAATGTTAGCTTCTTGGTTTATTTCAAATCGGATAAGTTTACCAGCGGTATATAATACACACACACACACACACACACACACACACACACATATATATATATATATATATATATATGTAATCACAGACCGTGCATGGAGCAAGGAACTCTTCTGGGAAAATTGGGGGAAGTTCACAATTAAACACGTGAAATGAATGAAGGGTACAGCTGTGTGTGTGTATATATATATATATATATATATATATATATATATATATATATTCATTTATTTGATAGGTTCACTGATTCAATGTACAGTATTTGCATAATTCTTTGTACGTTGATTATATTCGGCATCTCAGTTCACATTCTTACCAGATTTTCCAGGCTAGTTAATAAACAATTTTAAAACGTATGTAATTTTTTCTAATAATTTAACTGTAACGAGTAGTAGTTAATCATTACTGCTAACAACTTTTGGTTATAAACTACACAGGTCTACGAATGAGAAATTTGTAAGAGCAGTTTTCTTACTAACAGTTGATTTTATATAAATCAAATACTCTGATTTCGAATAAGGCGTACATTTTACTATCACGTAAGGACTTTCTGCAAACTGGAAGGGAAACGCAGCTACATAAATAAATATTATTTATTTCAATTACATTAGGTATCTATTTCGTTTTGCTATGTTAATTACAAATGCAAACAACTTTAAAAAGAAAGATTGTTATTTAAGCCAGCTAGTTTTCTTGCGGCCTATGCTATGGTACTTTTCTTTTATGTAATAATTCTCTAGCACCCATTTCAACATCCAACAGTAGGCAGTCGTCGTCATTTATAACACGAATTTCATTATACGTGAATTTAAAACAGAAGCGTATTTATAATGCAGAATGTGTAGACGAAAACACGAAATATAATATCTCTATAAGAACAAGTTTATTTAAAAAATTATTGAAATATGCAAGATTGAAAATTGTTCAATTCATCAGTCTCATTTATAAGTGTTACACTAATTGCTGCAAAAATCGTTTTCTACGAACATTACAATACAGAAAACGAAATTTTGCTTAATGAGATGGATAGCCACAAATTAAATAGATCTGTTTAGGATGATTCTATAATTTTGAAACACTACTTGCGAGCAATTAGTTTCACTGATTAATATTAATTTCTTTTCATTAGTTTACTAATCCTCATTTCCAGCAACTTTCCGGAATTATACAAATAGGCAGGGATTGCGAAATTTCCATAACGTTATATTACATTATAATACGTTATAATACGTTTCAATACGTCTGGAATTAAGTTGCTGGTTATATTTATCTGTACATTGAAGGATGAGCCCTTAATTTTATCGTTGCAAAGGTACAAGGTTACAGATATAAAAAGCATTCGTTTTTCTCATTAACAAACTATGAAATCTGCTGGTATGCATTAGCCAAATTGCATAATGAAACACACACCGAATTGAAGTTATGGCGAAATACGGCAACTATCTATGCATTTGCAACACTGCGAGATACAGTTATTTAAGGCCATGCTCTAATCATAGCCTTCATTCTTTCATTCCTCATGCAATTTTCACAGCGGAAAGTTTGTTAACACTACACCTCCTCTGCCAGTTTGTGAGCATTTTTAAATTTTTAGCATGTTAAATATGAAGCATTATTTTTAAGGATAGGCTTTGAATGAAATTCATTCTAGATGTTCGAATCCTTTCTGGTTCACGAATAAAAAAAAAATATATATATTGGTAGACTATAGACCATATGACAGATATTATTAATACTAAGGATAGAAATATATACATTGATTAGAAATAATACTGTAATGTCGAAGTGGAGCTACAGACAGACGTTTTCGTACCAAGCAGTCCATAGCTTAGAGGGTAAATGGCAGGACTCGTGGATAGTTTGGCTGAGTGGGTTGGCTGATTTTTTAATTCTTTGCATTAGACTGTAGTCTTGTTATCTCTGGGAAGCTCGGGACATTGCGAGTAGCAATCATTTGCGAAGCTGTGCATCTCGGGGTTAATTTATGTAAGAGTTTAAAAGACCTTTTGTACAGCAAATTTAGGGTTCTGCCAGATCCTTTTTTATAATTTACCAACAGTTACTGTCTGTATATATTACAACAGAAAGTACGAAAGAGAGTGTCTTTAGCTTCACTTGTACAGAATAGAGAGTTCCTTATGGTCATATTCGTTTTAGCACATAGACTTCGAGATTGTTTTCTTATAGCCGAGTCATCACTCAAGGAGCTGGTAATAGTTTGACCCAAATACTTAAACTCTTGTACTTCCTCAATTACTTCACCATTCATTTTAAACCTTATATCAGCTGGCTGATTACAGCTTTTAGGATGAAATTGCATAACCTTAGTTTTTGTAACATTAAAAAGAATATCATGTTTCTGCGAATACACTTCGCAGACATTTAGTAGCCGATCCAGACCTTTAACAGAGGGACTTATTAACACCATATCATCGGCATAAACTAAGTTATTTATCTTTGTGTTATCTATACAACATCCTACTGTTGCCTCATTAAGTGAAGCAATTAATCCGTCAATATACAAATTAAACAGCATAGGGGAGAGCAAGGAGCTTTGTCTCACCCCGCAAGAGGACCCAAAACACTCGGATATATTTCCTCAATAATTGTTTTCAGACTAGTAGCTAAGCTTAACTTTCTTTTAACGACTATTAATTGCTATTAATCTTGTTATTATTATATCATATATATATATATATATAACAATATCCAAATAAGTAGGTTCGGGTAAAAAAACTTTCTTAGTAGATGCAATTAAAGAAAATGGGATGTCGAGTTTGTCGAAGGTGGCATTTTTAAATAAATTCAGTGAGAAATAGGTACTGAAACTTGAGAGATTTTTCATCAAGAACCTTTCTAGTTGCTGTCATAGCGCCCATTCACATTACTTTAATTATCATTTCTCTAATTTATCGACTGTTTACATTTCCTCATAACTCTCATAATAAACATATTTGTTTTCACTTTTCTTTCACGCCAGTCAGTCCAGTATTTACATCAATCACACAGAATGTTCATGCTTATTGTATTTGTCACTAGCTGTACCAAACATGTCTTCACAAGCTGAAGCGTACCGTTATACAACGTTTAAGATGTTAAAATTTAATACTTTATGATATCAGATCTCGTATAAAAAACATCATTTTCTGTACAAATGGCCACAAAAATACTTCCAATCCTAATAATGTACTTATAGAACGCACCATACGCTTTTCACCTGTATTAAAAACGTAAAACTGAAAGTTGTATCATCACGCGATCTTCGATTCTGCAATGACGTAAGTGAGTCCTAACATTTAATTTAAAATTATTTAACAGATCATTCGAGGGAACTGTACATCGATCTCATTATAACTTCTGGCTCAAAATAACCCGCCATGCATATTTACACGAGTCGAATATATATATATATATATATATATATATATATATATATATATATAAGGAGTTTCTATGTGGCATTCCAACAGAAGGCAGGAAGTGTCTGAACCCTGTTTCTCCCATCACTGTCCTCCTCACCTGGCCTTTTTACATGTCACGTGTACCCTGTGAGCAGTCCAGCATACTCTCAAACACGCGCTTCTCACTATATTCCTTACTACACACGCATGCTTCTCTCAAACTACAGAGTCTTTTCAAAAAAGGTGTAATTTCAGTAGTCTCGGAGATTCGCGATTGTCCCCTCCTTCCTGCCTGCATCGTATATATTACCAAGCAAGTCTCTCTACAGTTTACAGGTTTCCTCATTGTCTAAAACTTATAAAGTTCTCTCTTATTGCTTTTCTTATTGTAACGGACATCACAAACGAATTTAAATATTATTTAAGTATCATGTTGAGTAACATAGCTAGATAACCCGCCACATCCTGGTTTCTTAGCATAATCATGAAACATGAAACAAGATTATATTAATATATATATACATACACACGGCAAAAGTAGTTTGAAGATTTTTTTCCATCTCACGACTGACTATAATTATACATTTATAGGAGTTTGCAAATTGCATATATTTAGACAAAAAGTATTAGGTCTTACGTTGATTTCATGTCAATATCAGCATGCTTCACTGCCCTTTCAGTCATTGTGACCTTAGATCGTACCAGAACTATGGTCTTGACAAAGCACAATGTGTTAAATTTACCAAACAAGGATAACCTATGTTCAGGACTCTGGACATTTCCATAGTCAACATCAACTAAACCTATTTGATCGTACCATTCTTTATGTACATGCAATAGCATCAATTGGTTAAGCTTTCTCTGAGTCGTGTTTGAACTCAGATAAGATTTAATACGCACGATATTACTAAACGAGCGTTCACTGCACGTAATGGAGGCAGGCATCACTATAATTAACTTTGTTTACGTAATCACAGAGGAGATAAGAAATTACTGGTCAGGTGTCAGTGATTGCACGTGTGTAACTACATTACGTAGGATTAACTGCTCAAGGGAATCGTGAACACAAAGTTCATACTGAAGGTTGTTAGATGTGTATGTAGTCTTGCAGGAAGGAAGTCTGAGCCCAAGAATGAAGTTACACTCTCTAATTATGCTGTGGACATCTATCCTTTGCATCCTCGAGAAGCAAATCTTTACACTGGACATACATTTTGTACTCTACTTCGTTAAAACTCTCAGTTATGGGTATTATAATGAGGTCCAGAGCTTCATAATGTGTCTTTCTGTAAAGATCTTCAGATGCGTAGCTACCTTCCGGTGGAACACAAACCTCTTCTAGCCTAGCTGGAACTCTTCTAAATCGAGGCTGTGAGGGTACATCTACCTGACAGGAACCTAGTGGCTGTACTTTCTTTCAGAAAAGACGAGCCCCTTCATCATTGCGCATATTTCAGAGAGTTTTATCAGTCATACCAACAATAGCTTATATATATATATATATATATATATATATATATATAATATATATATATAATATATACACAGTGTATATATATATATGTTGATGTCGATGCATACTCTCCTTAGGCCTATTAAAACCTTTCAGATATTCACTTTAAGTTTTCATTTCTACTGACTGGCGGAACTTGCCTGAACCAGAAAGTACTCGAATGTATGTATGGTTTTGCATGTTTGTTCTTGTTTGCATCATGAAAGAGCTTTTTTGAAGGAGGAAGGCGAGGCTCAATCCCTTCTTAAATTTTTTTTTTTTTTTGAAGGAAGGTGAAGACGAATCCTTTTTTTTTTTTTCTTTTTTTCTTTTTTTTTTTTGAAGGTACATGAAAGACACCTCATAAAGGAGGGACCGTCATGAAGGACGGTGGAGGACCGCCAAGAAGGACGGTGAGGGGGAAAATTTTCAAATCGATCCATTTCTGTCTCACATTTTGACACTATACTACTTGCCCTAACCACGAAGCTTTCTGGGGAAGAATAAAGCAAAGGATAAAATGTGTAACCAGTATGGTGTGGAATAATTGGGATACCTTTTTAGGCTATGTGGCTGAGGTATACCCAATGTAACGATTTTTTTGTGAACGCACCCACGGTCCTTTTCAAACGTAATAATTGCATATCCTTTTGGAAGTATATTAATTTCTAAAAACTTCCAAAATTTGTAAAAAAAATTTGAGATTTTTTCCGAATTTTTTTTTATTTTTTTCAAAATTTTCAAAAAATTAAAATTTTGACCTATTTCTCTGTATTTGAAAACCTCTATATTGAAAATTTCATAAAAATCTGACCATAAATAAAGAAATTACACAGGGGGGGTGCTTTTGCTTTAGGTGCGCCCAAATTTCAAACCCACTTTGTACAAAATACAACGGATATCATTCTGTAAAAATTCCAGTTTCACCCGACTCTTTTATATTGTAAGTAAGCTATCGATTCAGTTTCAGTTTGTATACGTGTTATTAAATCTATGAATGTACAGAGACGCATCCTCCCTTTTCGGCTGTTCACTAAAGTCTAAACAATTATGTATTTCTACGTCGTATGGCGCATGAGGGACGTAAAGCAAACAATTTGGCATGATTGGCCGAGAGCTCATGATAACATTATCAACTTTCAGGCCAATCAGAATCCTTGTAACAAATGTCAACTTGGTTAAAACAAAAACTGGTGACCCCCAAAACGTTTCCGACGACAATGAAGTAAAACTGAATAGAAAGTTCGCAGTCGTTCATTTGTCGAAATTCTTACTACTGTATATCCATGAATTCGATAAGTATAACACTAAACGCAAGAACTACTGCCAGTGTGGTAAGTTGGTAACATCGCTTCCCGTCGATCAGCGAAATGAAGCCGATATTGGGTTTGGGTATTGTAGCTGCATGGGGGATTGTCCTCTGCGTTCAGGTTATGTCGGACCCATTGTTTGGATTCCGTGTAAAGCTGTAGGTTCCCTATGTCATATGGCCTTATAGATGTTGCGAAGGGTAAACAACCCCATCACACACACACACACACACACACACACGTATGTGATCATTTGCGCAGATCGAGGTACAAAACTTTAATTCCATGTAGTAAAGAAAAAAATAAAGTACCCATTCTATCCTAACCTTAGTGCAATCGAACCGATAGGTGTCCTAAACACAAATGAGTGTTTGAAAGGTATTTTCTGCTTAGTACATAAATGGCGAGGCACCAATAGGTGTCCTAAACACAATTGAGTGTTTGAAAGGTATTTTCTGCTTAGTACATAAATGGCGAGGCACCATCTAACCTATTCTAACATAATCTAACCTATAATCACGACTAACATATCTTCCGTCCAACAGTAAAAAAATATTTTTAGATTTTGTAAGCAGTATTTTTTTATGTTCCGAGGTACCAAAAAAGTTACCTCACAGAAAATATTACCTTTGGCTACCTGTGAATTAATTATTACACACTCGATCTCACTTATCCCCCATTCGCAGTGCACGCGCGTGCACCCACACGCAAAGGTATAAATAAATCACTAATTTTTAAACCACATTTTATTCATCGAATTTTTAGCATTATTTGCTTCGCATTAATAATAATAATAATAATAATAATAATAATAATACTTTCTTTACCTCATTCAATAATGAGACCGAATTAAATTAATTATTAATTATATTAATTATATTAATATTTTTTCGAACATAAAGCAACACTGAACATCAAAAAGGTTTATCTTATAAGTCCTTAGGTCTATATATTATAAAATATATATATATATATATATATATATATATATAAGCTAACATTAGGAATACTGCAAACTGTTTAGATTTACAAAATATATCAAGTTCTGTTACATGTTTTAATTTTAGCATTATTATACATGGTATAATAAAATGTATAATGTAATTATTGTACATTGTACTTAATAAGCAGTTAAAGGACTTGTATGTATATATACACAATTAAAAATTTCCCATTTAAAATTTTCTATATTGTCTCGTAAATCAGTTACACCTGTAATTGCTTCAATTTTGAAATCGTTATCATCCATTTTGACTACGTCTCATATATATATATATATATATATATATAATATATATATATATATATATATATATATATATAATGCTTTTATGTATACACTTTTTAATGCTTCGGTGTATATACTGTACAATGTACAGTATCCACGGCAACCCCCATATTATAAGGGGTTGGAGATTGATATGGTATTCCCCTTGCTGGTCTGGAAAGGCGAATTTGGTTTCAAAAAGGTATTTCTTTAATTTAAAAATTGCTTTATCAAATTTCATATTTACATTTCTTAATAAAACTGTAGTTAGGTTGAACTACACAAACTGTAGATTTTATATATATATATATATATATTATATATATATATATATATATAATATATATATATATATATATATATATATTATAATATATATATATTAAGCCTTATGAAATAGGGTTACACAAGGATGGCAAACATATGTACTGTGATAATTTATATATAGAAAATACACAGATATATATATATATATATATATATATATATATATATATATAATATATATATATATATATATATTAAAATTTAACATTAAGGAATAAGAAAATTTAATATAAAACAATTATTATTTTGATTATTCTTAAACCTACATTAAATTATGACTACATTCTTTATAATAAATAGAGTAAGTATGACTGTTTCTTTCACAACAGTATAATTATTATTAATCTAAATGTATGCTCTAATTTCATCTACACTAATACAGAATTAAAAAAAAAATATTAATCAATACAAAGTGACCCGAATTTTGAACTTGCTGAAACCGTTCCCTTCTTTTGCCGAAAGGGGTAATGGTAGGAGAATTTATTACCTAAAAGAAAAAAAAATATTTCTAGTAACCTTAGTGCTAGAAAATACTAAAAAGAGATCTCCAACCTAGCCTATATATATAGCCTTGGGAGGATTTTCCATAAAACAATCCTAGAGATATTTTTTGGGGAAAATTGCAAATACTTTTTAGTAACATAATTGTGGTATAGTGAATCCATTTTTAGTGTTTATCAGGGTCCATTTTTACTTTTAGATGTTCAAATTTTGAATTAAAAATAAGACCCACTTTTACGGATCAGACGTGAAATATGTAACTTATCCTTCTATTCAGGAGTATATATAAACCAAACCGTAATAAAATAGATATTTCACAATAGATTTTTGTATTTATAACACAAAAGAAGTAAAAAGAATCCCCAAAATTTCCCAAAGAAACCCTTAATTACGTAGCAAATGATGTCCACAAAATATATGCGATACTAGTTTCTAGCAACAGTTATCAGGAGAATAGTTTTAATGTTTAATACACCTAAGATGTGGTTAGATAACGTAGCTAAAAGCTGGAAGTATTTCACTGCCACAGAAAAGTAATTCATAAAAACAATGGATTTATTCAATGTGAAAAAGATACTCCAGCGACTAACATTTACAAGAAAGTACATCACTTATGTAACGGAAATGCGCAGCATGGTTTTATCTCCTTTGCATATTACTGTTACAGTTCTCAGCTTTTTCTGTGCAGCCACAGACTGAACGGCATGGCAGACCAGCTTTTCTGCGTCCATATCGTAAGTTTCCGCACTTGGTTGTACATTTGCGAGTGATTGAAAGCAAAACTTTTCCTCATATCTCCATCCCATTGTATTTGGTGCTGGAAGGACTGGGTACTGACCCAGGCACTTCCTCCATACCAGTGCCTGATAATGATATATTTTCAGGTATCTGAGTCTTCGAGAAGAGCTGACATCTGACAGCATCCACTGTCAGCGTTTTGGATTTTATAGATTCTGCAAATGAATGCTTCTGTATTCTTTGAGGTTTCAGTCGTAAGGTCATTTTTACCTAAATCTTTTACCAATTAATGATAAGTGAAACACTCCCCAAGCTATTTTCTTTCCATATCCAGCAAAGAAAGAAGTGGTATCACTCTCTGTCAAGGCATGAAATGAGAGAAGTGTTTCGAGCACACTTGAACCATATTGGATTTGCGAGAAAATAGCGTGCAGTGGAATAAATTTTTGTTTCTTTGCAGTCCCACATTTTAACCACAGACTTTGACAGGTCATCCTGAAAGTGTTCTAAAAGAAGGAGAAGAACGTCAGCGTCACGTGAAGGAACTACAATGTTCCCCGTGTGGTTTTAAATACAATGTAAAACAATTCTTGTATCAGTTTCCTCGTGTTTGGCAATAAAATAATCGTAATATTACCGCAGATAGTCCGGTAATATTACGATTATTTGATTGCACCATGTTTTCTTCATCAAATCCACCAGCTACAACTACGATTTTGTCTGTTGGTGCTTTGGTGATGAGTATCTCGGAAAGGAATCTTGATAAATGCAAATTTTTTAATGACAGAGAAAATCATTCTATTTCGAAAGCAAAGGATCATCTTTATGGTCTATTATACGCCTGATAGGTCTTGAACCTAAAGCACGTCTTCGTCGTGCTCCTGCTTTTATTGAGTTTTCATAGTACCTGCCAAATATGACATCAATGCGGCAATATTGGGAACCTAATTGGAGAACAGCTCTTAAGTTACCGTAATTATTATTAGCTATTACCTGAGTTCACATTTGAATCTTCCATCGCTCTTATTAAAGCTTGGTTATCGGTAACCAATGCTGCATCATTACCAAGATTCCACTCAATCAGCTTTGCAGAAGAGGGTGTGTTAATGTTCAAGATTTCTGATAAGGCAGCTTTGTTTCCAGTGCGAAGAGGTCCATTCATTTCTGCAAGTGGTACAGGCACAGACAAAAAGCTCATGTATCAGTATTTGCTGTAGATTCACTTGTCTGCCAGCTTCATAGGCTGTTATTAGTGTTTGTAGAATAGATATATGCCTCGAAGTTCCATTAGTCTTTTGTAGGCTTACTATCTTTATTTTCTGGTGTAGCTTGCTTAACATGACTTGCGCTATTTCAATGGGTTCTGCTGGTTGCTGCTTTTGAAGCGAATTATGAAAAGCCGGTGAACTACATAGCCCTTGGCTTTATTTTTTATATTTTCTCTACCAGATTTAATTAATTAGTGAAAAAGTAATAGAAATTTGCTTCTTTAGTGAAATTTGGTCAATATCAGTGAAAATACACATTTACTAAAAAGGTATGATTACATATCATTGTTTCTGAGTTGATCCAAAACGCAAAATCAGGTCAAATTTTCAAATTTTTAATTCAAACTTTGAGCATCTAAACGTACAAATCGGGTCTAGAAGACACTAGAAATGGATTCACCATACTCATATTATGTTTATAAAGGTGTTTGACAACTTTTCTCCAAAAATGCCTCCAGGATCTTATTATGGAGCTACAAATCTCAGATTTCCACCTAGGCTAATACGTATATATGAGGAATTAGTATGGTACTCATAGTGCCTTTGATTCATTTCTTTTTTTCGGGGGGAAGGGGAGGGGAAATTTGAGTGTAGGACTCATTTTTGAGGGCAAAATTAAAAATTTCAAGCACAGGCTTCAATGATTTATGGGTCAACTGAGCATTATTATTTTAGCGCTTTTATATTTAACAGTGAATCTCGAGACAATGAAATGGAGAGATTTTTTTTTTTAACTTTTCTACACATGAAATTAACAACGACTGCGTGCGGGGATTAGTTTTAAATGATGTACATCTAACACACTGCGAAGGAGGAGGCTGTATATACTGTAATCTCCGCATACCTCGTCACCTTCATAATAATCATCATACTATAATTCACCGCATGTCCGTCTGTCTGTTCGTCTGTCTGTTTCCTTTTCAGGTCCAAACGGCTCGACCAATTTTCATGAAACTTGGTGGCAACACCCTTTGAGATCAATGGAGTATTTCTAGTAACTTTTTTTCAGATCGGGTGTCCACCCCCAAAAAGAAATTTATTCTAATTTAGCCCCCGAAAAAATTTATATGCTAAAAAACGAAGCACTTAAATTTCAAGATTTTGGTCGATTGGTCTTGGGATGTGAAACTCAAAATTTTGATGGTTTCTTCCTTTCCTTTGGTAAATTTGTTGATCTGCTCTTTTGGCTATTAGAAAAATATAAAATTTTATAGAAGCGTAGATACACTTTTATGGAATGAAGAAACTAAAGTTGGTGAATATATTTAGAAAAGAATGTAGCTATCAAAATTTTTAGCTACGCATCGGCGGAAGCCATGATAGGTACAAAAAAAAAAATGTGACAAGTTGTATTTGAAATTTAACTGCTTCGTGAGCTTCAAGTAAAATATATGAAGCTGCATTTAAAATGTAAGTGATTCGTGAGCTAATTGTAAATATTAAACTCTAATTCGGTCAGAATTTTCTTAAAACAATTTTCATTACATTTTATTGATTGACGAATGTATAAAAAAAAAAAAAAAAAAAATTGGAAATGTTTCGAAAACTTAGTCGAGACGAAGAATCTTAGGAATTGAATATGGCAAGAAAAAGAAAGCCACCACCTGGAAGAACAACAGTAAATATGTAATGCCTGGAGGGTAATAACAACCTTCCTTAGGAACTAACAAACATATCCCGCTGGCAGGGCGTTTTTCTTCTAGTAATAATAATAATAATAATAATAATAACAATAATAATTCAGCATGAAACTGAGCTACAATCGCTTCCCTCTCTTGAAATGATTCATTTAGCTGACTTTATTTTATTTTTTAATTTTATTCTGTGGCGAATTTTAAGTACATTTTAAAGTTTGAAAAGGATTCGAACCGAATCAGAATAAAAACTTCAAACAAATCTTGGTTAAAGAAGAGAGCAGCTCGGAGTTTACAATAGTTTAAGGAGGGAAACACAGCTAAGGTTTGTTTTGGATAGATTAGAGAGGTGAAGTTAGCTGATTAATAGACGTTAAACATATCATCGAAGGGTTATATTTTTCGTGTTGGGTAAAATATAGATTTGTTTAATTTGGTCTGGTTGGGTTTCCAATGGTCTGCTCTGGTTTGGTCTGGTGTGGTCTGGTCGGGTCGTATTTTATATATGTTATACTGAGTTATCAGAGATGCTGACAAAATGTCCCGCGTACGTTATGGGTATAAGTCAGATGGTTCGAGAGATCTGAAGGCTCCGTGGGTATACGAGGATATACGAGGGAAATAGGCAAATACGATAGCTCAAAAGAGGGTATGGGGTCAATGTGCGAAATGAATGACAAAACATTTTAGTAACAGATTCTCTATCGGTTAGATTAAGTTATGTTAAAACACGCTTCAATTATATTAGGTCAGGTTAAGTGAGGTCAAGTTCGGTCAGTGAAATGAGATGTTGCCTATTTGGTGTATTGGCGCTTTACAGAGAATACAACAACAGAAAACGTAATAAGGGTGTTCTAAAAAACAACAACAACCGTTCATCTAAAAAAATTAATAATAAATCAACTACTAAATTTTTTTAAGGTTTCCATAAATTGGTTATTTTCATACGCATTCATTTCAGTGAAAAAGCTTATCAATTATTTTTATAAAAACTTCAAATAAAAATTTCAAATTAATTAAACTAAACAAAACTGATTTACGTAAGTTACCGTTCAATTTTGTATTTATTTTATGGTAAAATTAAATTTTTCATTTTACAAAACCTTTTAAATGTATTTTCGTAAATATTTTATTTTTTAATTTTTTATTTTTGTTAAAAACTTTAAAACATTAAATATTTTTGTTTCATTAATTCGATCTCGCTTTTGTTATTTTCAAATTTGAAAATAAAACATTCATGATTTTGCAACCTTCCTCCGGGAGTCAAAAAAAAAATGGTGTCAATAATCCAGCAGGGTTGAAGCACCTTAAACAGAAAAAACTAAACCAAACTTAAAAATATTACGTGAAATAAAATTTTGTAACCTTTCTTTGGGGTAGACAAAAAAAAAAAAAAATGGTGTCAATAATCCAGCAGGGTTGCAGCACCTTAATTAAACAAAAAAAAACTTTAAAATGTTGGTGTTGTCGGGAGAGATAAAATTAAAAAGTTGAGCAAATTTATATACTAATATATATATATATATATATGTATATTATACTGGTTCTTGTTTAACCTGTATAGTGAATGTAATTAATTTTTATTTTGAAGTAATAATAATAATAAAAGCTATATTATTATTTTGTCTAATCATAATTCATAATTGTATAATAAAATCTTAAATTCTTTTTAATATATATATATATATATATACACACTCGTATATATATATACACACACACACACGCATGAATGTAAGAAAATGTACATAAAATTGTGGATTAATTTTAAATACAAAACTTAAGCTATAGAAAGTGTAATTTTCCTCCTTCTAATTTTTTTTTAAATTTTCGTAAATAAATATTTTCCTTATAAACAAAAAAAAAAAAAAAAATTCTGGAAATTACTTAATTTTTCTCTTTAGGAAAAAACATGTCAAAAATAATGTAACAAATTTGGAGTTGAAATTTGAACGTGAAAGCGAGTTATCTGCTTTTTCTTCGTTGGTACCAATTCCCTCCATCATCATCATCGAAAGAATCCTTTTAACCTGAAATTATCTGTTTTATTAGTTACCTCGAGTTTTTTTTTCTGCTATGTGTTTTTTTTTTTGGGGGGGGGGGGGGGGGGGGGGGGGGTTAACGTCTTCCGTAACGTCAAGGATCTTGTGACAGAGGAGACCTACGGCTTTACGCGTGACCCAAACCGCAGGTTGTTACATCATCTGGACGCGGAGGACGGCCTTCCATCCAACGACTACCCAGACCTAATGTCGCTTAACTTCGCTAATCAAGGAGAAGCGGTGTGGCGAAAAGGTCACAATCAATACCCATTTTGTTTTCTAACATTGTTGTTGTTGTTGGAAATGTTTTGTGGGCATGATCTGACTTTTAAAAGGGGTAAAAAAAAGCGTCTCGAGAGTAAGTACGTAAAAGGGATTTCATACTATAAAGAAACTCATCCATATCTGGATTGGATTAGTTTAGAAAAAGATTATCGCGTCCGGGTGAGCGATAAAACCCGGTAAAGCTATTACTTTTCTGATTAAGCTTCCAAAATTTGATCTCAATCTGAATAATAATAATAATAGGCCATTCACGGGTATTATACCATTTCGTACCATCTATGACCTAACATAATTAACCTAACCTATCCAAACCATACCTAACCTATTCAAATCATACCTAACTAACCTAGCCCACTTGAAACTCCTAAACTAAACTATAATTATAGACGTTCTGCGCATAATTCATATAAATATTTTTTCCTTCTGAAAACAGATAACTCGCTTTACTTCAACCACAAACATATAATACAGAGTGGCCCAAAGGTCTGTTGCCTCGACGCATTCTAAACTATTTTTTTTCGAGGCAACAGACTTTTGGGCCACCCTGTATATATATATACTGAGCAATTCATATAAATATTTCAGTTTTTATAGTTCGCTATTTTCTGTAGCTTCTGTCTCTCTCTCTATAAGCGGAAAAAGGTTTGTACATTAAAATTAAAAATTCCACACACGATATATGAGCGAATATATTTACATTTTACAACACACACACACACACATGCACACATAGTATTAGATGTAATTATATTATGTAATACGTACAAAAAATTTATACATATATGTTACATTAGTTATATAAAACAACTACAGTATAGTCTATTATGATACTATTTATTATATATATATATATATATATTATATATATATATATAT
>JAJOZX010003288.1:457500-512500 GCA_023014485.1 Bathynomus jamesi | reverse complement strand
CCTCTTGAATCTACAGTAACTTTTCTTCGAAGAAGTGGTTACGCTGGCGGACTCTGAGCGGTGAGGCTCCAGTTCGCTCCCGCCTGCTGGCTCCTTGGTTGGGTTGAGTTGGCCGCTTATCCCGTTAATGCCCGGGGCTGAAGGTGATCCTTTAGGGTACGCTTACCTCCACGTAGTAGGAAATAAGCTTCCTGGATGTTACCTTTTTTTTGTATTACTAATTGTTTATAAGAAAGGGTAACATCTAATTTGCCAGTTTTAAATCAAATATTTCTTCACAGGAAAACACACACACACACACACACACACACACACACTTTGTATAATTAAGCAGTTTATTTATAAAACTATTCAAACGACTCTATGATTTAATAATATAAAATCATGAAATTTTTTACTATCCAATAGAAATATTACAAATATTACAAATATTACAAATGAAAATTAATATCACGCGAAACAAATTTTATTGAAAATATGAATTAATTAATGTTGTGTATTTAATAAATACAAATTTTAATTAAATATATACATTTCATAATATCACTTTACAGGAATTTTATTATAATCTATTATACGATGGTTTATACCCTTGTCGTACGAATCATACATACCCTTACTTTGACAGTATTTTTATGAAAATCCCTTAATTAATGAATTCAGCATGTAATTTTTAAAATATATTTAATAGAAGAGTGAAGCAAAGTTCAGAAACTAATAGTATTATTGAATATGTTGTACGTTGCAGAATGGTATTATTAAAAATTATATAAAATTTTGTTTTATAAAATTATATAAAATTATATAAAATTTTGTTATATAAAATTATATAAAATTTTGCTATATAAAATTTTGTTTTAGAAAATTATATAAAAATTATATAAAATTATATAAAATTTTGTTATACAAAATTCTATAAAATTCTATAAAATTCTATAAAATTTTGTTATATAAAACTACAGTGACTGGAGATGATTGATGTTGATGCGGAGACTGAAATAAAAAATGTAGCACAGAGAGGGGGTGGGGGGTCCGTCCCTCCCCGTACGAAGAGGGTTGAGAGTGAACTCCCGAGATAGTCAACTGTGCTGGACCAATCATGACCTATAGGTGGCCGACCCAACTCCAACCACAGCGACGGTGGGAGTCAAATCCAGGCTTTCGCAGCTCGAGTCCAGTTCCCAACCAATCGAACCACGGGATATCCAACTAAATTTCTTACGAATTGAGAAATTACTTATAAAGATCGTAGAATTCGTTTAACTTTCTAATCATTTACGAGTCACATGTAACCGTAATACTGTGCCGATGGTTAATAAACTGCAGAATTTATTTTACAATTATTTTACAGTTCACTATAAAATAAAGGCCATAACGTCCACTTCTGCAGCGTCCGTAGCTTAGTAGGTAACACCGTTTCCCTACGAGCGAAGTAAAGACGCTGAGGTCGGGTGCTCGACTCCCGATGGCGCTATTAATAATAATTATCCAGGAGTTACCCCAATGGGCCGCGCATCTGACCTGATCGCTGTGCCAGTTTCTGCCTCTCCTCAAATGATTAATTATTATTATTATTGTCGGTTCTGCTACTTCAGTTCTATACATGTCAGTAATAATTATGTCAGATTAATATATAGTAATACAGGGTATCTCAAAAGTCCCTGTGTACACACGCACACACACACACACACACACACTCTTATACAGGGTATATCAAAAGTCACTGTGCACCTTTCAACCTTTCAAATGTTCTGCGCGATGATTCCTCATTTCACGAAGGTCAAGCTTGTGATTTTTGTCACTCATCAGATTTCACATATAAGAAAATGACTTTTGAGTAAGTGTAGTAGTTTGAAATTAGTGAAACACAAACACACACACACACACACAACACACACACACAAGCCTTTTTCACATGAAATTGTATTTCCCAACTATTGGATTCGTTCATACAAAATCGGGAAAAGAGGCGTACCTTCGTGTAAGAGACTGGTGGCAGAGACTGGTTGATTCCTGAGGTTTGGGTTGCCATAGTGAGGAGGGTCGTAACCCCGAGGCTGACTCTCGCAGGAACCGCATTCTGATCCAACCAAAATGATACCCAAGAAACTATGACCAGCATACAACAGGGAATGTATATGGTGAGGAGGTAATAAGAAAACTCACGCTTGAACATGAGCTCCACTTTTAAGCAAGAGTATTCACCTGTTTTGTGGGGGGGGGGGATCAAAACGAATTAATAGCGAGGAACTTACAGGGGGGAGGTTTATAGAAGGAGGGGAAAACAGATAAATAAAATTTTTTTTAAATGTTAATAATACATATGGGTGCGAAAGCCAGCGCTCGTATCTTAGTGGATAACACCTTTTCCTTATAAGCCAAGTGGTCAGGGGTTCGACTCCCAATGCGGCTGGTAATAATAATAATAATAATTATTATAATAACAATAATAATACAAGAATTAGCGCATTGGGCATCATTAGTTGGTTCTCCTCAATCATTAATATAGGCGTGAAAGGGCCCGAAAGTATTTAATTTACGGGACATGAAGTTGAAATTTTCTATAAATGTAATTAGTTAGAATTACTTATTTTAAATTAACCAACAAACCAAAAAATATGATTTAGTGAATATTCCTATAAATTAATTTAATGCAGAGTTATTATTCTTTGGAAGCGTATAAAAAATAAGAGAATTACACCTGGCCATGCTTCCATACCTGTGTTAGTTTTACTGTTACAATATTTGGTCTTAAATCTTTCTAAGGTGAATCTGGGCAGGTGGAGATTTTGGGTTACCTGTACAGGATCACCCTCTCTCCAGAGGAAAATTAAGTCCTCGGTCGTCCAACCATCTGAAAATATAATTTACAATTACAAAGACAAATTATATAATTACAAATTATATAATTTAGTTGTGAATATAAGCTGTCGAATATTACGACAAATGCGCGCGCGCGTGTTCAGTATTTAAAATTTCGGATCACCTGATCTAGATCAGGGCCCCCCAGCCTTCGTTAGTTAGCTTTATAAGCCTACCTAACGAAAATATCACGACTTAACCTAACCAATCGTTAGAAAACCTCATATATATATATATATATATATATATATATATATATATATATAATATATATATATATATATATATATATATTGTAAAGTTAGTAGAAAATAAAAAGAATGAGGACGATAAAATGAACATTGTAAGCAATGAGGAAAAGTGGACTACTCACAACTGGCGAGGAGAAGTTCGCAAGTCTGAGAATCCAAAGGATAAAGCTGCAGGTTCATCGGACACGAGAGAGTCAGCGATATCCTGAAATGAGGCCGTAAAAGAATTTTAAAACTTCAAGTTCAAGGGGTTAGAGAGAGAGAGAGAGAGAGAGAGAGAGAGAGAGACCTAAAGAGAAATATTTTTGCCCATTAAAGTAACAAGAAAAAAGGGGTGTACAATATGGAGTTTAATAACATCCAAAGTAATTGGTTACAATATATATATATATAATATAGAATGGTTCTAATTTTTTATTAGTAATATGAAATCAACAATTGTTAATATAAAAATAATAATAATAATAATAACAATAACATACAACCATTGATTATTATTCATTAGCAAAATGTCGTTTAAAAATGTTATGCAAATAATTATAACTAAAAAATGAATAAGTCAAATAACTTTAGGGAAATAACCCTTATTACCTTATACTATAAAGAACATTTCCATTTGGAAAATCCTTAAGTAGACATTGGGCAAAATGATCTTGTGAAAATGTCCAATTTTTTCATTTCGGAAGAATAGATCGGGCATCCATACTTTACTGGGTTCCGTTAACGTCAAATATTTAATCGACCTGCAAACAAATGGGTCATCATGAGTTAAGGGAGGCGCAAAAAGGCATTAAAATAGGGTAAAAAAAATAATAAATAAAAATGAAAGTTAAACAGGGCATGTCTTAAAATTTACGCGCCATACAGTCAAATCGTGCGAGTCATAGTAAAAAGTTACGGCGGGGGTGGGTGGTTGGGTGGGGGTGGAACAAGATTTGGGATTAGGAGAGGCACTGTCTCGAATTTACGAGTAACTATATCATATTAGACGCTTAAGGTCGTGGAACTTTTACACGTAACTTTTTTCTTTTATTTTCGTACGGTTTAGCACTTTTTATGTAGAAGTAAGATTTTAAAAACTTATATAGCATTTGAAACGTTTTGCTCTCTCTCTCTCTCTCTCTCTCTCTCTCTCTCTCTCTCTCTCTCTCTCTCTCTCTCTCTCTCTCTCTCTCTCTCTCTCTCTCTCTCTCTCTCTCGGCCAAACAAACTTTCAAAAGTTGTGTAGATTTAATTTCCTTTTTGAGTTTTCCAAATTTTCAAGTCCCTTCAAAAAATTCAACCATGAACTAAACTAAACAAAAAAAAAAAAGTTTCCAACTAGTTCGTTCACATCCTGAGGCTGGAATAAAAGTCGGTCGAAACGACTCAAAGAAAATATTTAGTGCCTTGAGTTTCAGAGAAAAAATTTCCAACCACTTTATTTGTAAAACTAAAGTTTATTTTTCTCCAATTAACTTTGTAATTAAAGTTTAGGCAAAGAGCTTTTACAGTCAACTTTGCTTTGTGTAGAAATGAAAGCAAAAAACTGTAAAAAAAGGAAAATAAATACAAAAATAATACCATATACTCTAATGCCACGCTTCTCAAACTAGGGGTCGCGTAAATATTATTGGGGGTCGCAGAAACATTTGAAAATATTATTTTTTTCATAAATATACAGTGTTAGTACCTATTGCTTTTATGACATTGAGTGAAGGGTCGCGAAAAAATTTGTCTGATCCAAAGGGGTCGCAAGTGAAAAAAGTTTGAGAAGCCCTGCTCTAATGTACTATTTGGGAGAGAGAAATTGAAAAGTAGGAAATCCTATATGATGGAATTATAAAGTATCACTAGAAAATTCAACAGTAACTCATACATATATACTGTAACTAACTAAAACGTTCATTTTAATAACACGACAGGAATGTATCTGGTCTGTAATTTCATAAATATTTATATAAAATAATTACTGTTTGTGCTACTTCAAGTCAGAAATTAAACACTTGACAAGTGGTGTTATTCAATTCCAAACTCTCTTAACTGGTCTGTCAGAAACCGTAGAGTGCCACCATCTGGCACCATAGCCAATTTGATTTCGCTTTCTACTTAAGCCCCGACTCTCTCGAGTGGACCCTATTATGTTGAAGAGTCGGGTTTAACCGTTTGCAGTTACTGGGGGACTAGTTAATACGGGATCATAACCTAGTTTCTTTGTGGTGGCATAAACAGAGCGCCCACCCCTTTAAATATGGGAAATAAGGTTCGTGGGTACGAGTTTACCGCGGGTTTATTGAAATAGCGTAACAGATGCTAAAAAATGAGAAGCTTAGTACGAAACGAAACACGGTCAATACCTTCACCATCTTCGCGTACCATCTTTTCTGACCTCATTATAATGAGTCACTATTTTATGACCCTTCTACAGCCCGCGTCACTCGAAAAGGGTCATACAGGTTTTGACTAATCAACGATGTTCAGTCATAAAAATCATTTTCACTCGCATTACGGCTTTCATTTTCATACACACCAGGATTTCCGGGTATGGGCACGAATGGGTATAAGAAAATAAAGAAGAACTAACTCATAGGAAGAATACCTTGCATGTTGTTGAAACGTAAACGTTCATCGTTCCACTCCTCTCGAAACGTTAGCTGAACACTGTACTCCTAAAATCAAAAAGGTGGTAAGTGACGTCATGAAGTTCTAAATATTAATTATATTAATTAAAATAAAAGAATAAAGATATCCATATTATTATTATTATTATCATTATTAATTACTATTTGGTTAAAATATCAAGAAATTCCAAATTTATTCTATTAATATCTTTTTAACATCATTAATTAACTTGATTAAAATAATTAGGATCATCCTAAAAATAATTGAGCAAAAATTAACATAATTTGTTAACGGATGAAAAAAAAAGAAAAAAAAAAAGAAAAATCTTATAATTATATTTATTATTAAACATAAAATATAAATTTTAAAACTGAAACTAAACAAAAATTAATAACATGTTAAAATAAAATAATTTTAAAATACAAAAAAAGTGTCTCGCCCCCAAAAAAAACAAAAAAATCTCAAAAATCCTTTTCATAAAGAAGTAGAACTAACTGGTTGCCAATATATATATATATATATATAGAGTTTTTTATAGGGATTGTTTGGCAATGTGTCAAAATTAAGATGCGGGTGAATACTATATATATATTATATATTATATTATAATAATGGAATTGGCTTCTTTATGCGTTGTCATTCGATTCCAAAGAGATACTTTGGTATTTCAGATACATTAACAAGAAAATAAAGAAAAAATTATACAATAAACCATGAAAAAAATGTTAAAAAAATAAATATAAAAATAGGAAAATAAAAAAAAAAAGTAAACTAATGTAAAAAATGTTTTTAATTATATCATACGATATATATAATAACAAAAGGGATAATATATATATATATATATATATATATATAGCAAACAACACAAGGAAAGCGCTCGGACTTTGTGTTTCCTTTTCCTTGTGGTTGTTTGCTTATTAATAAGGTCACGTGTTATTTTGTGATTTTAGTGCATATATATATATATTATATATACGTTGAACAGGAACACATCTGACCTACATACAAATACCAAATTAGTGCATGGAATTGTATAAAAACAGACTCTACAAAACAGACTACGAAACAGACATTGCATGCAGTGCCAGTTAGCAAATACGACTTGCATATTATTTTTAAATTAATAAAAACATGCTGATAAACATTATATCACACTTACTTCGCGGAATTACTATATACAGAGTGTATGTCCTGTGTTACAATACGTGTCTCGGACTGATTTACATGTTACAGTATACATCGAAAGTGTGTGGAGAAAGTTTGTTTACAAGCCAATTGGGCCGTGACTATTAAGCTTATAATAAAGCAGAGTTCGTGAAAGTTTCTGTATTTAAACGTGGCACGACTACTACTATACAGTATAATGTATTAAATAATAATAATGATAATAAATTTCTGCTGATATTATCTGGCGAATAATATCAATAAATAACAATGATATGCCATATATAATTTCACTGTCTCCCAGTTTTTAACATAATATTCCATTTTAGTTAAGTTACCCTAATAAAATAAAAAAAATAACCGTAATCAAAGGATAATGTTAATAATTTTGTAATAAAATAATTTAAAAAGATATAAGAAAAAATTATTTGATGATTCCAAATATATTTTTTAGAAATGATTTTCGTTTTTGTTCTATAAGAAGAAATTATACGGTTTTATTTATATTTCCTTTTTATTTGTGTTCAACATTCTCTCACCTTTTACACACCCATTTCCACTGTCGAATATTTTTGAGTTTTATGAAATAATAAACTTTTCTTTGTTTTCGACCCTTTCTTTACATTCATTCTTTCTCTCTCTCTCTCTTTCTCTCTTTATTCTTTCAGACAATTTCTTATTAGATTTCTTTTCCATCATAGTTTAATTGAATCTCAGTTTTTGCTTTTTCTTCAAATCTTTTCATTTTTGAGTGCTCCCTTCCTGTTTCCTAAGGCCACACGCGTGTATACGTACTGTGTACACCGTACAGAGACACATACACACACACGTACCCACTCATACTTTTTCTGCATGTTACTTTTTCTACATGTCATTTAAATGACTCTCTCTCTCTCTCTCTCAGAAGAATACCCGCATAGGTATATTAAATATATAAACGTTTAAGATTAAATCACGTTCAAAAAAACGATTTAGATACATCTGAGCTAAATTTTAAAAGCATATTTGATAACGCTTTTCAGTACGAGTAATATGGATTTCATACGCGTGAGTGAGCTACTTTTCATCTCAACCTCGGCTTGCCTCCCTCGCGTGCCTCTCACTTCTTTCATCTTCCCCTTTTCCCTCACCTTACTGGATCCCGGACTATATACCCTTCCTCTCTTCTCCAAAACTTCCTCTTCTCCCAAATTCTCCCTTCATTCACTCCTACGGGTATCCTTTTATCTTTGAGAGGATGTGTTCCCTTTGGCGTCGGAATTTTAGAGTCATCATAAACTAAGTTTTGGAAGCGCGCCTGTCGTTCTTCCTCCTCCGACAGGAATCACAGACAATCGTAAACAGGATTATAATAATGACATTAAAAACAAAATTATGATAAATGATAATAATTCCGGAAGGTTAACAATGATCGTCGTTATAATGACGAAGAAAAGAATGATTAACATAATAATAATAATGAGTGATGGAATGGTGTTATGGACAAATTATTTCATTAAAAATAAAATAATAATAATGATTAATAATGTTTTTAATGATTATAATAATAATAATGATGATGGCCGTGATGATTATTATTATAATGACAATCCCATTTAATGCATTTTGAGAATGAAAAAGCTGATAGTGATAATGATGACAATATTGGTAATGATAATGGCAATGGTGATTATTATAATGACAATCCCATTAATAACATATATATATTATATATATTATATATATATATATATATATATAATTCAAAAGTAAATCCCCAGAGTAAGACTTAAATTTTTCGAAAATATTGGCGACATATTTTATTGTTAAAAACTTGTAAATGAAAACAGTCGTGTCGTAGACTGCGAGGGTTCGAGTGCCTGCCCTTCATCATGACCATGTACAGTATAATGCAATGGCCCTTGTCCACCCAAATAGTCAGTGTTTGCAATGTTCGGACGCGTTCTGTCGGAGATTGGTTGACGCACGACGCAAGTCACCAATATATTTTTTTCATTTGCTCGTTCTCCCTCCTCATCTTGTGCGGAACGCTCTTCTACACAAGCGTCGTTTTTTACATTAATTATACTATGTGTTGTTTGCAGTTAAAATGTATATATGTACGGCATGCGAAGGTGCCGCCTCAGGGCATTTGATTCCGCTCGTATGTAGGAGAATTACGAGTACTGACTAATCGGGGTCCTTGGTGCAGTGGTTAGCATATCCGACCGGCAATTGGATGGTCCCGGGTTCGATTCCTGGGAGGTATTATTTTTCATTTGCTCGTTCTCCCTCCTCATCTTGTGCGGAACGCTCTTCTACACAAGCGTCGTTCTTTACATTAATTATACTGTGTGTTGTTTGCAGTTAAAATGTGTATATAATATATATATATTATATTATATATATCATGGTCGCGCGTCATCCAATGAAAACAGTCGTGCGTCATCCAAACCCCGACATCCGAAACTCTGGAAACGCTGTACTTTTGGATGGGCAAGATCAATTGCATTATACTGTACCCACCTCACTGTGGGTCACGAAAAATGGGATAAAAATCTATGTTTTTAAAATCACACAAAAAAATATCTTACACTACTAAATCCTTTAACAAATTGTGCTCATATGACTTAAAAATTAAATTATACATTGAAAACCCCTCGCTTCAATATTAGTTATTCCTAGCCTCACGAATTCTAAGTATTTTTGACCCTCACCAATTTCAATTGTTTCGTAACATTGATCACACGATAAATTGTTTGTGACCCCCGATGAAAATAAAAAAGGTGTGTGACTTTTTCACTTGTGGTTTAAATCGACGCGAGTTGTTATACAGGGTGATCGAAAAGTCTCTCCGCAGTAGTAATAAGATATTTACTTTATTGAAATTTTACATAAGGAGATATAAGAATTCTATCAATGTAATGACATATCATTGTTACCTGTTTAGAGTAAGTAACGTAGCAAGACTTAGTTTAGAGTAAGTAACGTAGCAAGACTTAGCTTAGACTAGCCTAGACATCGCCAATATTTTGTTAAAGATTTCACGATATCGTACAATTTTCATTAAAATATCTAACTTCAATAAAGTAAATATCTTATTACTACTGATGAGAGACACTTTTCGATCACCCTGTAGCAATGATGTGTTGATGTTTTGCGTGATAAAAATTAATTTTAACCAACTAAAGAAATTCATTTATTTCTTGAAGTTTTCTGAATGTATAATTAAATTCTGTTAAATCAAATAGAAACACGCCAAGGTCACAAAATTTTATTTTTCTTTGAAGTGAGCTAAATCTTTATATCGAATATATATTATATATATATATATATATATTATATATATATATATATATACAGGGTGGGCCGTAAGTTTCCATACATAGGAAAAATAAACATTTTTTTATGGACAACCATTTTTATTTATATAATATGCTCTACATGGTTGCCATTGTTTTGAAAACACATTTCAATACGTGTTCCCCACTGTTGATGAACACGCATTAGCACAGTTGACGTTATGCTTGTAATGGCGTTGGTGATACGTTCCTTTAGATGATTTATGTCTCGTATCTTTTCCTGATACACCATGGCCTTCAAGTGCCCCCAAAGATAGAAATCAAGGGGGGTGAGATCTGGGGATCTGGGAGGCCACTCCACAGGACCACGCCGACCAATCCAAGCATCCGGAAACTGCTGCTGCTGATCCAAATACCGACGCACGTGAAGACCATAATGAGGTGGAGCTCCATCTTGCTGGAAGTAAACTGGGAAGTTACCTTCCTCGTTTAGCAGGGATGGGAAAATCTCTTCTTGCAACATGTTAAGATACCTTTCGGCATTAAGATTTCCACTGACAAAAATTGGTCCAATAATTCTGTCACCCCATATCCCGACCCACACCATCACTTTACCGGCACCTTGCATCTTCGTCGGACTCAGCCAGTTAGGGTTAGTATTACTCCAATAACGTATGTTTTGCCGATTAACCTCTCCATTGACGTAAAAATTTGCTTCATCAGTAAACAAGATCTTACAAACGCATATTCTTAGGGTATCTGAAACATAAAAACAAACGTTTAAATTTTCCTATGTATGGAAACTTACGGCCCACCCTGTATATATATATATATATATATATATTATATATATATATATATATAGTATATTAATAATAAATTAATTATTCAATTTTAAGTCCTATTTGCTTTATTTACAAACACAAAGCCGCATAATTTACTAATTGGTTACTAATTTTTTGGTGCTTTCTGGAAACTTCTTTTGAGGTAAACTTTTATTCTGAATTGTACACGCGAATTTTGAATTTTCTCAACCGTACAAGAATTAAAACTCAAATATAAATTTTAGTAAAACTAAAAGTTTTCACTAAATAAAAACTTGCGTTTTCAAAGTATAAAGTAAAAGGCGTTCGAGTTAATTAGCCGTCACCGACAGTTTCTGTAATTTCGTTGTCAAAAGATGTCAGTGGAGCAAATAGTATTTAGTGTTGATCGTCTACGCTAGAGTAGACGAAGAATTTCGTCTGTATGCAACACTGAAAATGAAAGGTGGTTAAAATTAGGCCAAAGTTGATCACGTTAACCAGTTTCAACCTGGTTATGGTATTTGGACCATTTTTTTCGAAAGAGTGGTTATGTCATTATCAACTTGCGTGAGGATATTGATAGGTTAGAAAGGGTTCAGCGTCGTGCCACGAAACTTATTCCGTCATTGCGCAATAAGCCTTATGAAGATAGGATTAAAGAGCTAGACCTGTATCACTCGAAACTAGGAGATTAAGGGGGGAGCTTATTGAAGTTTTCAAAATCGTTAATAACATCGATAACGTAAATTTTGACAAATTGTTCACTTTTGATAATAGTAATACTCGCAATAACGGATTTAAGTTGCGTGGCAGGCTTTTATTACTAATATCGCTAAAAACTTCTTTACGTTTAAAGTAATTGATAAATGGAATAATCTTCCCGCGTCAGTCGTTCATTCTACCAGCGTTAATATGTTTAAGAACCGTCTTGACAGACATTTTAAAGGTATTAACGTTGTTTAATTTAAAAAACAAAGTTAGCAACGGAAGCTCTGGTGGTGGTGCTCGAGGTTGAGTCTGTTGACGATGAATGCCAGCTTGTGACATGCCAGCGTGTGATGCCAGCAATAAAATTATTAAAAAAAAAAAAAAAAAAATTAGACTAACACGAATGTAGATGTAGCTCATAGCGTAAACTAACCCACTTTTTGTTTAACTTTACCTACTTTTTTTTTTTTTTTCCTTACTTTGCATGTCTCTAACTCTTTTCTTGCATGTTTGTAGTTTGCATGGTATGACAGTGAGTTAAGACTGTGTTTGCATGGTTTGTAAGCGTTCTTATTTTACTTCTTTTCATCTTTCACCCCTCTCCTATTCTCTCCGACTATCTTTCTGACTTGTCGGCAGTGGCCGGCGGATGATGATGGTGAGACACTTTTCCTCTTTTTCTGAATGAATGTTAACCCATGAGTGATAGGTGTTGCTCTTACTTAACCCCTTATTCTCTTCTCTTCTCTTAACCCGCTACTTTTTCCTTTCTCTCGGGCTAACCTTAGAGTGGATCTTAGGGTCTTTGTTAGCCTTAGCTTCTGTAGATCTGTAGATCTGTTATGAAATTATATAGTGCGAACGTCACCAAATTACAATTTCATGTACTGTAATGTAATTAGGCTGTTATTAAGTTCTATATAAATAATTCGGTTTTCTTTTAAAGTTTTCAAATGAGTTTATAACTTGGACGCTGCGGTGCTGGGGGTTTGGCCCAGTAATTAGGGGGCCTGGAACACAGACTGTAGCAACAAATTTTCTTTTTTATTTATTATTACGGACGGCGATGTGAAGCTTAAGATTTTCACGAGTGCGTTCTTTATTAAAGTGTTATTAACCAAATAATTGAACCGACAGTAATTTGGGGGCCACAGGAGGAGGGGGGGAGTTCAATTACTTGGTCAAATAAAACTATAGAAAAGAATGCACTCATGAAAATCTTAAGCTTCACAAATCTTGACACAATATGAAGCTCAAGATTTTCATGGCTGCGTTCTTTTCTATAGTTTTATTTCGGTGCTGGGGCCTTCGGGCCCAGTAATTCGGGGTTTTGGGGGCTGGTCACATATATTTTCGTTCATTACTCATCACCCCCCCTCCACCATATGAAGTTTGGTCGAAATCGGTTCAGAAACATAAAATCTTTTCTGCGGATAGACAGACAGACAGACAGACACACATTTGCTAAATTATAGTAGCAATATGACAAATTGTTGGTTCGGTTGCTGTATAAATGTTATAATGTATTCAAAGAGTATAACCAATACAGTTCTTACTTATACTAGTGATCAGTTAACTTTATAAAAGTGGTTAAGTGAATACCACCTTAAATTGGTTTAAAAGAGGTACTGATTTCAACCAACTTATTTAGAAAATATTTTGAAAATGTGGTTATAATAATATAATATGGTTGTTTTGACTAGTTAAAAAGTTGGTAATGGCTAAAGATGGTTGATCCGTTTAGTTTAAAGTGGTTCTTTGAACCGATGTTCACTCTAAAAGTTGGTTGAAATCGGCACCAGTGAAAACCACTTTAAATTGACCGAATTAACCAGCATTCATTTTCAGTGAAATGTGTTGAGTTTAATAACTGTCCAAAGATTATACAGTAAATGGACATTAGCGGAACTAAAATGGGGGGGGGGGGGAGGAACGTGGTTGGTCTACAATTCGATCATTCATTTCATAGAATTATAATTAAGAGACGATGGTCAGCCAATCTTATAGTCATTTGTTTTTTCATTGTTTCGAAGTTAATTACAGCTCGCGCTTTGACAAATCCCCTCTCCGCAACCCATTTTAAGAACTAACTAGTAGGTTCGTATATTGACAACATAATTGGTAGTTCTTTGGTAGGTTGTGATTTGTTTCTTAAGCGACTATGCGTGCGCTAAATTTTCGTGAACAGTGCTTGAACAATGCGTGCCAGTGTAATTATTAAACATTGGGACCGGATGGGATACCAGTGGAGGCGTGGAATTGTTTGGGAGATGAGGGCATAGATCTATTGTGGGATCTGATGCAGAAGATATATGAACAAGAGGAAATGCCGGAGGAGTGGGGGGATAGTACACTCGTACCTATCTACAAAGAGAAGGGGGACATCCAGGATTGTGGAAATTATAGGGGAATAAAGCTTATGTCACACACGATGAAGGTTTGGGAAAGGATTATAGAGAAAAGGTTAAGAGAAGAGACAACCGTGGGGGAAGAGCAGTTGGGTTTTATGCCAGGTAGGGGAACAACTGATGCGATTTTTGCACTGAGGCAGTTGATGGAGAAACACCGGGAGCGACAAAAGGGACTGCACATGGTTTTCATCGACCTAGAGAAAGCATATGATAGAGTGCCACGCCAGGAGGTTTGGAGGTGTATGAGAGAGAAAGGTGTGCCGGAGAAGTACGTTAGGTTGGTGCAAAGTATGTATGAAGGAGCAAGGACCCAGGTTAGGAGTAGTGTAGGTGTAACGGAATGGTTCCCCGTGAGGGTTGGTCTACATCAGGGATCTTCTTTGAGCCCGTACCTTTTTGTTTTGATTATGGATGTGTTGGCCCAGGGGATAAAAGATCAATCCCCTTGGTGTATGCTCTTTGCAGACGATATTGTTCTGTGCAGCAACAGGAGAGAAGTAGTAGAAAGAAAATTGGAGGAATGGAGGAGGGCTTTTGAAGACAGAGGGTTGAAAATCAGCAGAAAGAAAACGGAGTACCTGAGGTTCTACGAAAATCAAGACTCAGAAATTAGTTTAGAGGGAGCGAGGTTAAAGAGAGTAAGTAAGTTTACGTACTTGGGATCGACAGTGGCTGAGGACGGTGAGCTGGACACAGAAATAACACAGAGTGCAATCTGGTTGGAAAAATTGGAAGAAAGTTTCAGGGTGTTGTGTGACCGAAGAATAGGCGCAAGGGTTAAGGGAAAAGTGTATAAGACTGTGGTAAGACCGGCTATGATGTATGGGGCTGAGTCTTGGGCTATAAAGAAAGATCATGAGAAAAGACTAGATGTAACGGAGATGAGAATGCTGAGATGGATGTGCGGAGTGACAAGGTTGGATAGAGTAAGGAATGAAAGGATAAGGGGCACAACAAAGGTTGGAGAAATCTCGAGGAAGATACAAGAAAGTAGACTGAAATGGTATGGACATGTGATGAGAGGGGACGAAGATTATGTGGGTAAGAGAACGATGAATATGGAGGTGCACGGCAGGAGAAAGAGAGGCAGACCGAAGCGAAGGTGGATGGAGAAGGTGAGGGACGATTTGAGGGAGAAGGGTTTGTCGGAGGAAGAAGCCCAGGACCGGACTGTGTGGAGGAGGCTGGTCAGAAACGCCGACCCCGCATAGAGGCGGGAACGGGCGAAGAGAAAGAAGAAGATTGCCAAAAAAATCAAATAGATATTCTTTTAAAGAGGCTTAGGAGAAATGAAGAAAAAGGTGGCTAGCATTTATCTAAAAATTTAGCGTTATAACGGAATGATAATTTTTTTACGAGAAGCGTGCTATTAATTTTTTTTTGTAAATTACTCCAAGCATAAATTCTTTCGTATGAGAAAGCTCGCTTTGATATTTGAAGTTCATAGCTACAGGTGTTTTGGAAGAAAGAGTTATTATGTCGCCGATTCAATGAACGATTAACTTGGTTGTTTGATATGTTTTGCATAATTAATACGGGGGCTTCCTCATAAAATATTCCATGAATATGTGAACAGGTATTCAGCTTGCGCGAGTCAAATTTTAGTTTAAGTAATTTTAAGGGTCTGAACGTAGGATTCGTATGTTTTTGTTCGGTTTTAGCGCTTGGTTTCATTTCGATATTTATATACTGTAATACGTTGAAGGAATAGATAATATATTGGCTTGTATTTCCCTAAAGTGCTATATTATATAAAGTAAGAATGAATAGGGGTATCATATAGATTCAGAATACTCTGTCTGTCTGTCTATATACACACACACACACACACACACACACACCACATTTATATATATATATATATATATATGGGATTGAACTCAGAATGGTCCCCTGAGGTTCTTTCATAATACACGCAGACCGTGCGTGGAATAAGGAACTCTTCTGGGAAAATTAAATCCACTATAGTCCGAATAAGTAATGGTAATTGACAAACACTATATTTTTTTCTTTTTCATGATGTTAGCCCAACATGGGCAACAGGTCACTCGCAAAAAAGTCCCGAAAATATAGCTTCCTTCACCAGCTATCTGAAAAGCAGATAGGATCCAGCTTTGAGACAGGATCTAGAAAACAGCTACACCTAGTCTATTATATCCAGGACCTCAATACAAGCAAAAGACTCGTTGCATTCGCGTCGGATTGAATACATGAAAGAAAAAGGGGTAACTATTGTATTTTTAGCCAAAAAAACAAAATTTAAACTTCAGCTGGCAAAATTGAGCGTCCACTTTTCAAGGCACATAACATGTGCTTGTCATTTACCATTACTTATTCGGACTATAGTGGATTTAATTTTCCCAGAAGAGTTCCTTGTTCCATGCACGGTCTGTGTGCATCATATATATATATATATATATATATATATATATATATATATATATATATATATATATATATTCGTTTACTCTTTATCACAGAATAATGAAAACCAATGATAGTATATCTGAAAAACAAACAATTCCCCCTGTCATTCAAAAAGTAGAAACCCCACCAACCCCTATTTGCTTATGGCATATACTGAACATACTTGAATTCCTCTTTCCAATTTCAGTAGTCTCTCTCTCTCTCTCTCTCTCTCTCTATATATATATATATATATATATATATATATATATATATGCTGTAACGTTTGTTTACCATCGTTACAGACTGTCACTGTGAAGTAATTAGGCGTGCCTCCTTTTATATCGATCAGAGGGTTTGTGTTGTGTCAACAAGGGGACAGGATCTTCTGAGTCAATATTTACTTTAATCTCATCTTACAGTTAATCACGTAATGTCAATCTCCCTTTACAGCGAGGCTGTAGGTCACCTTTTGCCTTTCCTCTCAAATGAAGTGTTTATAATACGATTCATTTGTAGGAAAAGCTATAAACGAATAATAATTATACGATGCAGACAAACCGTCACTACTCTTAAAAGTGAAGTTTAATGAGTGTTATACTATATACTTTATAGTTGTCATGTTGATTATTTATACATTCACTTACACATACGTACATATACAACTACATTCACACAACACACGTGTACATTGAAATGTTTCATATATGTATATATATATATATATATATATATATATATATATATATATATATATATATATATATGAATGATCACCTGAAGATCCGTCACCCCAGCCTTTTGTAGTTAGCCTTATAAAGCTAACTGAAAAAGGTTGGGGGGACGGATCTTCAGGTGATCCATATATATATATACATATATACACACACTCGAGGGTAATTCAATAAGTATCCGCACTTTTTATTTTCACAATTTTATTTTCACATCTGATAGATTATGAACACATCACTTCTGAACATAGTCTCCCTGTTTCTCAATACATTTAGTCCAGCGATCTACAAGCTTCCTAATGCCATCACAAAAAAATGTTTTTGGCTGTGTGCATAGCCAGTCATGCACCGCCTCCTTCAGGTCATCATTGCCTTGGAATCGCAGCGGTATGAGGGCGCGTATTGTCGTGTAACAGAATAACACCTTCCGACAATCTCCCTCTCCGTTTTGTGCGAATTGCTTGCTTTAACTCATTCCGAAGCATGTCAGAATACGATGCACTTGTTACTGTAGTTCCACGCTCTAGATAATGTTCAAGGATAGGGCCTCGTGTATCCCAAAAACAGTGTTAGCATAACATAACTCGGAATGAGTTAAAGCAAGCAATTCGCACAAAACGGAGAGGGAGATTGTCGGAAGGTGTTATTCTGTTACACGACAATGCGCGCCCTCATACCGCTGCACAGACTAGAAAATGCCTTCAAGAACTTAAATTTGAAGTTCTCGACCATGCAGCCTACAGTCCAGACCTGGCACCTTCGGATTTTTACCTGTTTGGACCACTAAAAGACGCTTTGAGAGGTCAGCGATTCCAAGGCGATGATGACCTGAAGGAGGCGGTGCATGACTGGCTACGCACACAGCCAAAAACATTCATTTGTGATGGCATTAGGAAGCTTGTAGATCGCTGGACTAAGTGTATTGAGAAACAGGGAGACTATGTTGAGAAGTGATGTGTTTATAATCTATCAGATGTGACAATAAAATTATGAAAATAAAAAGTGCGGATATTTATTGAATTACCCTCGTGTACACACACACACACACACACACACACACACACACACACACCCCTTTGCCATTATGGTTTCCTCCTCCTCAAAACCTGTCATGAAAAGGAATGATTGAGGGAGAGTAAATTCACACATATAATTTATATGAATTTAAATTTTTTTCATACATATTTTTTACGTCACGTGACTCAAATTTTAATGTAAATTTTTTTGATTGTTTTGAAATCCAAAATTTTGGGTTAATTTTTCTATTCGAAGTTGCTGCAAACAGTAGATACTATTCTTTTGTTATCGCGTATGAAAGTTAGTTATAAAAATTTTAATTTTTTTTTCACCAAAATAAAATCATTTATGGCATAACAAAAACAGTGACAATTAAAGTTGAATTGAAATTCTTTTCTACAAAATTTTTTTTCTAACGACAAAACTATCTTTCATTCACGCCATTTGCAGTTATTCGGAAAATGTATTTTATCTTTCACGAAAGATATTAAAATGCTGCATTCATTTAAATAATTAATTAATTTAATCTTGAATACATAAATAAAAGTTTGGAGACCTTGAGAAAGATTAAAAAATTTCACACACACACACACCCGCACACACACACCAACACGCACAAAATTTCTTTGTCACTAAAGTGGAACCTGAGCGTGGATCGAACACATACGTTACAATCACACTTTTGTAACAAAATTTCGCCCCCCAAAAATAGTACAAAATAAGAGCGTCTAAAGTTACGTTATACACAAAGTAATTGAAATAAATTGACCAAAATAGCAAAAAAAGAGTACATTCCATTCTCATAAAATATTTAACATTGACTACAAATTACAAAAGTTTTCCAAATATGTTATAATCAGAATACAGTAGTAGAATACGCTGATAACGCGGCGTTTGATAATGCGCTACGTGGATAACACGGCAAAAAATACAGGGCAAGTAGTTTTGATTACGTGGACAAGAAGCAAATAACGCGGTTTTTTTTTTTAAGCTAACGGATGTAACTGAAGCCAGGAGGATAACCTTCGGAACCTAACCTATTTTTCCCATAAGATCTTTAACAAGAGACAACGCGGACCGCGATATCGCGGGGGTCTCTCGGAACGTAAGCCGGGAGCAAGTGTAGTTTACGTCCCCTTGTGGTGCCTAGTGTAGTTTACGTTCCCCTACATTATCCTAGTGTAGTTTACATTCCCCAACTTTGTCCGCGTATACTTAATCAAATAAAACGCTAAAACTAACGAAAATATTACGACTTAACCTAACCAATCGTCAATTTATATATATATATATAGGGTGAACCAAATGTAGGTGGACAGTAAATGATAACGTTTATTTTGAGAATACATATTTAATTTTTTTGTATACTATAATACAAAATAAAATTTAAATAAATTTAGTTATAATATTTAATATAATAAAACACAAACACCATAGTTATAATGAACACCATAGTTATAATATAATATAACACAAACCGTATTCAACCTACTGTCCACCTACTTTTGGTTCACCGTGTATATATATATATATATATATATATATATATATATATATATAAATTGACGATTGGTTAGGTTAAGTGGTAATATTTTCGTTAGTTTTAACGTTTTATTTGATGGATTCATTTAAAAAATGTCTCTTAAAGATCCTAGTGTAGTTCACGTTCCCCAACTTTGACCTAGTGTAGTTTGTGTCCCCTTTTGCGTGATGGGGACGTAAACTACACTTGCTCCGTAAGCCACAGTATCAACGTAAGCTGTGGTAATAAAACGTTAAGGATTAAGGTTATAAATTAATTTTTAGTTTAAAACTAAGTCCATGAAATGAATATTTCTCCTTTTACGATTTTAACAGAATGCGAGAACGAACAGTTAATTAGTTAGTTGGTTGGTTGGTTAATAATGAAGGGTTAAATAGTAATGTCCCTTTCTTAACCTTTGTAATGAACATTGCGTGACTCATTAAGATGGTTTATGATGAGTGAAATTATTGTCATTCTTTTTAATATCCAACTAAAATTAAATAATTTATTTGCAGTTCATTAAAATGAGCTCTTAATATCCGATTTTAAAAGCTTACCGGATACCCGGATACGGATATATAGATACGTATAATATCCGATGCCCCTTTCGTCATCTATATCCGATAAGTATCGTTATTTGGTTATTTACGTACAATTCTATGGCTTTCGCTTCTCGTACCTATTTATTACGACGTCTTTGTTTCCTATATCTTGACTCCCCTATACTACTAAATGACTTCTGTCATGGTCCAACCACGCGTAAAATGGGGGAGGTTGCCCGTGCCATCAGAGGGGGAAGAGAGAAGGGGGTGAGGGAAGAATTTGTAACTTGTTTGGTATCTATCATTTTCTTTATATTGTCTTTCAACTGCTATAAACATTCATTTTTGTCGTCGAGTGTGAGAAATTTTGCTCTTTAATCTATGTTGCAGTTGAGGACAAAATGGGGGTGTTTTTGCAGTCGCCATACTGCCACGGTTTATATATATATATATTTTTTTTTGGGGGGGGGGGGGAATTTGTTGATATGTTGGCTTTTGTGGCTATTAGAAAAATATAAAATTCTATGGAAGTGTGGACTGGTGGCTTTCCCTATCATTATTAAAGTCTACAAATAAACCAAGTCCCAACACGCTTTTACAGAGTTTCATACACTTTTATGGAATGAAGAAACTAAAGTTGGTGAATATATTTAGAAAAGAATGTAGCTCTCAAAATTTTTAGCTACGCATCGGAAGCCATGATAGGTAAAAAAAAAAAATGTGACAGTTGTATTTGAAATTTAACTGCTTCGTGAGCTTCAAGTAAAATCTGTGAAGCTGCATTTAAAATGTAAGTGATTCGTGAGCTAATTGTAAATATTAAACTGTAATTCGGTCAGAATTTTCTTAAAACAATTTTCATTTTACATTTTATTGATTGACGAAATGTATCAAAAAAAAGAGTGGAAATATTCAGGTAATTTAATCCAGATGAAGAATCTTACTGACTGAACATGGCAAGAAAAAGGAAGCGATCACTGGGAAGAACTACCAAACAAATTGCGAGAAAGAAAGCCACCTTAAGGACCCATGAAAATCATAGCCAAAAAAGAACGGGTACGTGATACAGTCTCTCATGAGGAATTTTTACTAACAATGTAGTGTTTCACGAAGTTACGTCTTGAATAAACAAACCAAGTTGCTTTGAAATTTTATCATTTCTTATAATGTTATAGTCGACAACAAATTGGATACGAAGTAGGCCATTGGGAATTTTTAACATTCACATCGCCATTCTTCTTTGTCAAGAATAAAACATGTTTCCTAAACAATATTCTGCATTATAATACCAACATATATTAGTACCATGACTGTACAGTAAATATGTATTGCCGCAAGGGTCAATAACAGCCTTCACGCACGAACTTAATTTAAACGAGATACTATCAATAAACCCCTATGTTACCCCACAAAATTTTATTACCCCCCCCCCCCCCCCCGCCCCCCTTCCCCACCATCTTCTCCCGTCCTTGAACAGTGTAGAGAGCAATAAATTTAAAGTTTTCCGTTAAATCTTTCGATATCAGTTTGCATTTAGTTTGGCTTCTCGTTCATCAAGACTCTCAAAATAACTACAGTAATCCGAGTTAAAGTTAAATTTCATTCTTTCAGACACAGTTTTATTTAATATTAATATTATTATTTTAATATTATTTCGGATAAGGTCTCATATTTTTGGGGGATAATTATTTTTAGTAAATGCGATAAAGGAAACAAAATTTATTACCCAGTGATAGGACCATTGACACTCGTAACAGTTTGTTTGCACTGCTTTCACTGGGTATGAACACATGAAGCATATACAGGGTGTCCCATACGTCCGGTCTTATAGGAAAATTTATTTGTTCTAATGTATTACTTTTGTTAATTTAATTTAAAATAAATTTTCTTATGAAACCGGACTTATGGGACACCCTGTTTATAACAACTGATTTTCTTTATATACGGAAAAGTCTATTAAATTTATGATAATGAGGTAATATGATAAGTTCTCTGTCGTAAAGAAAATTGATATAATTTCCATAGAAATAACATATATTTCAGCAGTAGAGGTTATATGGGTGTGGGCTAGGGATTGTTTCCCGGGATCCCGGTTGATTTTATGTGCGGGATATATCCCGGGATTTTTTCGTTCATCCCGGGATATCCCGGGGCTAATTACTTACATAATAATTAGTATATATAGTATAAATACCCTGTTTACACGATCATACATGTTGTATCATGATCATACAGTAATCGCAAGTGTCGTCACACACGCAACTGGTGAAAAAACAGTTAACATAATCAAAATAATGAATGCTCTCGAGTCTATACCACCAACTAGTGTCGAAGCGGAAAGAGCTTTTTCAGCTGCAGGACTGTTTATAACTAAACTTATAACTCGGCTGAGTGACAAGAGTGTGAATTGTCTATGTTTTCTACGTTCGTATTATAAGTCAAATTAGTTCTTTTAAATGCGCTATGTTCTGCATTTTCATATGTGTAGTTGTTTTTGTGTTTTTACGAGCATGCTTATTCTTTACAAGGATATTATTCTTTACAAGTGTTGATTTTCTTACAAATAGCTGTCTTATTGCGCTCAACTGTCTTTTAAGCTAGTTATTTCTCACTCATAGTTAACTAATGGAATATGTTTAAATAAATAAATGATGAAATCTTTATAATTTTTATATTAATTCCTTTTTAAAAGTATAAAAAATTTAAATACATATAAAATAAAAATCCCGGGAAATCCCGGGATCCCGGGACGAAGACATATTTTATCCCGGAATCCCGGGATAAACAAAATGACTCAAAACGACAATCCCTAGTGTGGGCTGAGGAACAATATGTAATTATATAAGAAACAAACAAGGAGCTGTTATTTATTTAGAAGGGTTACATCCTACTTGTAGCTTTCTTTGTCTGATGCAATAAGTACATGAAATATTTTGAATGTAAATTTTTACTTGTATTTTTTAGCTGCCTTTCTCGAGTCATTTGTTGTAGCATTTGTACAGCAATTAGAAATTGGTGGAAAGGAGTTATTATTATTAATTATTATTATTATTATTATGTTTACTGTACTGTATAGAAAAGTACGTATCTGAGGAGAGTAGTGTACTGGAATTTGATCATAAAAAAAATGATGGCGTTGCTTTTAGCTATTTCTTCTCAAATTTTAATTTGTATTTTTTTTTATCATTTTTAATTTTTATTTTCAGTAGTTTCTTCATAACATATTCTTCAGCAAATTCTTTCCCGCGACTGCGTTCACTTTATCAAAACACAAAATACGTTTTGGGGGGTTCATTACAAACATTTTCATCGCATGTTAATACAAAACACTTTTTCCGAAACATTTATATCCACTTAATTAAATTACGACACACGATAAGATACTCTTTGGATCACTTTCTCGCGTAAAAAAACTTCAAACAACTCGGCGTTTATCTATCATTTATCAGTGTATCCGTGGTGAATAAAACAACCCTTCTCGCGATAGCAAAATTACACGCCAGCTTGAAGTAAGTATTCATGAAATAAAAAGTATTAACACGCGATCAAAAATGTCACTTACAGTAAAATACAATATACAATTGCTTCAAAAAGTCGTGGCGTGAAACTCCACGTTTCTCACCGTTAAATATAGATGGAAAAAAAAAAACGCCGTTTCACATGAGGGCTTTTTTGAATCGACTGTACAATCGCATTTGTACAACAGCGATGCAACGAGCTTGTATAATCTTGATCTCAAACTAAAGCTTTTTAAAAGACTCGAAAGCTTTCCAAAACGTAAAATCTTAACAACAGAAAGTTTACGAGATTCATCAGTTTGTCTTTCTTACAGTTTATAATCGAAGTAAACATATTTTAGGAGGGTTCGCAATTTAGTATAACTATTTTAATGTGATTATTATTATTATTATTATTATTATTATTATTATTATTATTATTATTATTATTACTTAGCATCCTACAATTTATTATCTTCAAATCAATATGGCTTCAGTAATAATAAAACAACAGAAATGGCTATTTGAAATCCTATGGAAAATGCAAATATAGCTAAAGAGAACAAAGAAATAATGAATCATTATGTATGGATTTGAGTAAGGCGTTTGATGTAATAACCCGTAATATTTTACTTAACACATTATATTGTTACGGCTTTAGAGGAGCAACCAGTGGCTGGTTTAAAAGTTATTTGTCTAGTCGATATCATTTTGTATCAGTAAATGAGGTCTGATCAACTAAAATGCTTGTTAAATATGGTGTACCACAGGGCTCAGTCTTGGGTCCATTGTTATTTTTATTTTATATATAAATATATATAAATGACTTTTTACGTTCATCTGATATACTTAACTTCATAATGTTTGCAGATGATACAACTGTGTCTTTTTCTTGCAAAGATGTTAATTCAGCTAAGAATATATTTAAATCAGAATTTATCAATGCAATGAAATGATTGACCACCAATAAACTCTTCCTAAATACCAGTAAAACAAATTTAATGATTTTTACGAATAAACGAAATGTGTATTTTGATGAATTAAATGTTGATGAAATCGCTGTAGAGGAGTGTACTATAACAAACTTGCTTGGTGTAATGCTAGACAAGCATTTGCAATGGAATGATCATGTATGTTGTATCTCAAAAAAGATTTCAAGGAGCGTTGCTATAATGTTTAAACTTAGAAATTAGTCCTTAAACAGGTTTTATTAACTGATAACGTACTGCACCCTTGTTGGGGGAACCTCCACTAACATCACTTTAAACAGTATCTTTGTAATCCAAAAACGAGCAATAAAGTTATTATCTGATGCTGATTTCTAAGAGCACTTTAGCACATTAGTTAAAGAGCTAAAACTACTAAAACTCAAAGATATAATCAAAGTGGCACTTTTTATTTTATTTACGAGGGTAAGTACGAAATCATTAACTTACAGTGGATAAATAAATATTTTGTAACTCATCAAGAAATCCACTCATATATTATCAGACTGGAAATAGATCAAAGCACGTTATTCATCAATTTAGATGCTCATCCAATAAAATTACCCATTTTCATTGAACTGAACTAAGAAATCATTTAAATACTGATATAAAAAATATCGTGAATGTAGTAAATTCGTTTAAGAATAAGCTGAAATCCCGAGATTAATAACGGAATACTAATAAAAATCTAGTATAGGATTAAATATACATTATTCTATTACTTATTCATTTCTAGTGTGTGTAATCTAGGATTAAAGATACATTTACTCGTGATTGTTCAATTCTTGTCTATCGTGTCTATTATTGATTTCTTTGTATAGTATTGGTATCATACCTTCAATAATGACTTTATATTTGTTTTATATCTATAATAATAATAAAACATTAAGATTAATATGTACTTTAATTAATAATTCTTATTCGTAGTTTATATATTATTAATAAATAATAATAATAACTATAGGTTTTATTTTCAATTAAGAGCCCAGTAAAGCCTAAAGCTTTATAACGGTCAAATTAAATAAAATAAATAGTCTAATTTCACAATTATTTATGTTAAAAGAAAACAAAAATTGTAAAAATTGTATTTATTTTATCATTAAAGGTTATTTAGTTGAATTCAATTAATTTATTATTATTATTATTATTATTATTATTATTATAAAGGATTTACATTTAATTTCCAATATTGTGAATAGTTTCTTTTTATTTTCAGTACTGAGTTTCTTAATAATAATTTTAGATAAGAATTTGCACTATGCTAAGAATACTGTCTTCATTTTTTCTTCTGCTGACGCGTTTCGTTCATATACTATGAACATCTTCAGAGCTTTATACATAATTTTAAAGTAAAATGGGCTACATATATATAACCTATTTTAAAGTAAAATGGGTTTATATATATATATATATATATATATATATATATATATATATATATATATATATATATATATATAGGGTGAACCAAATGTAGGTGGACAGTAAATGATAACGTTTATTTTGAGAATACATATTTAATTTTTTGTATACTATAATACAAAATAAAATTTAAATAAATTTAGTTATAATATTTAATATAATAAAACACAAACACCATAGTTATAATGAACACCATAGTTATAATATAATATAACACAAACCGTATTCAACCTACTGTCCACCTACTTTTGGTTCACCGTGTATATATATATATATATAACCCATTTCACTTCAAAATTATGTATAAAGCTCTGAAGATGTTCAAAGTATGATATATGAACGAAACGCGTGAGCAGAAGAAAAAATGAAGCCAGTATTCTTAGCATACTGCAAATTCTTATCTAGAATTATTATTAAGAAACTCAGTTGTACTGAAAATAAAAAGAAACTATTCACAATATTGGAAATTAAATGTAAATCCTTTATAAAGACATAGGCTCATTTCGACTTTCTATTATTATTATTATTATTATATATTATTATTATTATTATTATTTCAGTTAAACTGATCATGAAAAAAGAGTTTGTCGAAATCGTTGAATAATAAAAAAAAAAAAAAAAAAAAAAAAAATATATATATATATATATATTATATAATATATATATATATATTATATATACATATATATATATACATATATATATATATACATACACACACACACACATCTTTATTATTCAAAGGTTTCGACAAATTTTACTAAAATGCCCGCTGCGGCTATCAAACCAAAAGCTTCCCGAAACACAACCTAGCGGAGTGGGGTTGGGGGTGGGGGTGTCTGGGAGGGAAGAGTGTGTTGCTAAAAACATCCCTGGTTCTCCCTTAATATGTATACGAAATTTGATGCAGATTACCTTAGCCGTTTAGGCGTGTATAAACAAACATAGAACATCATCATCATCCCTTATCCCTTATATATACACCTTATGAACCTTATGTTGTTTCGTGTGTTGGTCTCTCTTCACACGGAGGTCAAGCTGGTGGCCCCGCCTCTAGGTCTGGCCTGGTGGAGGAGCGAGTTACTTTCTTGCGCTCTCCACCGTACATAGCCAGGCACGCCCGGCTCATCTGGTACTGTCCTGAGCCAGGCATCCAGTCTTTTCTTGAAGACTTCAACTTTGACCCCCGTTACGTTTCTGAGGTCCTTAGGAAGCTGGTTGAAAAGTCTTGGCCCCCTGACAACCAAGCTATTTTCCTTCAGGGTTGAGGAGGTCTCTTGTCGTGCTTTTAATTTGGGTACACATTCTGCCTTTCCTATTTTCCAGTGTTGTTTGAATGGTAATTGGGTTTAGTTTTAGGTTTGGTACCAGTTTTTCGATCATTTTCCATATGTAGATTATGATGTACCTCTCTCTTCTTCTTTCCAGTGAGTACAGATTTAGTTTAGGTAGTCTTTCCCAGTAGTTGAGTCTTTGCAGCCATCAATCTTGGCTGTGAAATGCCTTTGCGTTTCTTCTAGTTTATTAGTTTCTTCCTTTTTATATGGGGACGTCAAAACTGAGCAGTATTCAAGTTTTGGTATAATCAGTGTTTTTAGCAGGGGAATCATTACTGTCCTGTCCCTTCTCTTGAACGTTCTTAGAACCTGTCCGGCGACTCTTTTTGCTTTATTTATCGCTATCTGATTTTATGTTTCGAATTTCGCATCATCTGTCATTATTATCCCGAGATCAATCGCTTTCATGCTTCTCTGAATTTCCTGTCTATCTGGAGCATAATATGCAGTCTGTTTAAGTTCTTCTTTTCTACCATATCTCAAGAGTTGAAATTTCTCGGCGATGAATGACATGTTGTTGTCTTCTGACCATTTGTATATTTTGTTCGTGTCCCTCTGCAAGGCCTCCACGTCATGTACATCGCTGATTTTTCTGCTGATCTTTGTATCGTCTGCAAAGGATGTTACTATACTATTGCTGTTTACTCCGCTGTCTATGTCTGTTAGCATGATAATGAACAGGAGTGGGGTCAGTACTGTCCCTTGTGGTACTGAGCTGCGTACTTCCAATTCTGATGATGATATACCTTGAATTTTGACGACCTGCAGGCGATCACTAAGGAAGTTGTAGATCCATTTTCCCACTTTGCCTGTTATTACCATGTCTTTAATTTTATGTCCTATTATACCATGGTCACATTTATCGAAAGCTTTAGCAAAATCTGTGTATATAACATCGTAGTTGTCATTGCCTTCCAATGCATCTAGGATATTGTTGTAGTGCTCTATTAGTTGTGATAGGCATGATCTACCTGATCGGAATCCATGCTGATTTTCGTTGAATCTTTCCCGTGTCTCCAGGAAATCATAAATTTTCTCTCTAACTATTCTTTCAAATACTTTGGTGAGGTGGGACGTCAATGACACTGGTCTATAGTTCTTTGCTTGAGATCTGTCCCCTCCTTTATATATAGGGACAATGTTTGCTCTTTTCAAGATGCTCGGTATTTCCCCAGTGTCTAGGGATCTTCTTCATATCCAGTATAAAGGTGTAGCTATTTCATTTTTACAGTTTTTAATCAATAATGCGTTCCAATTGTCCGGACCTGCAGCTGAATGTAGTTTCATTTGTTCTATAGCTCTCGTTACATCTTCTGGTGTAAACTCAAAGTCTGTTATATACTCTCCTTGCAATTCCTCTTCAAAGAATGCATTTATGTCAGGTATCGATTTGTCACTTTTTGGGTACTGAAAACTGATTCATATTGAGCTCTCAATGTATCAGATATTTCTTTTGGATCGTCGGTTAGTTCATTATTTTCCGTCCTTAAGGGCCCAATAGCGGCGCGCGTTTTTGTTTTCCTTTTTGCATAGCTATAGAAGTATTTTGGATTTTCCTTTATTGCTTCTACCGCCTTTTCCTCTTCCCTCTCTGTATGGTCCTTAATCAGGGCTTGTATTTCCCTATCGATACCCTCCAGTTTTTCTTTTATTATTTTCCTGCCATTATCTCCGCAGTTTCCTAACTTCGCCTCCACTCTCTTTCTTTTGCGGAATAGTCTTCTCTTTTGCCTTTCTAGCCAGCTCCTCTTTCCTTTTGGCTGTGATTTCGGAGCATATTTTTCTAAAATTCTCAGCGTTTTTTCCTCCAAAGTTGTTAGCATTTCTTCCGTTGTTTTATTCTCGAAAATTGTTCTCCATTCTATTTGGGCCATGTGCGATATGATTGCTTCCCAATTTATAGTCTTCGAGTTTAAGTTAAAGGCCCCGAATTTACTTCTTTCCACAATATGTGTATTGTCTTCTAATGCTGCCATCATATATATATATATAGACAAATGAGAGGTTTAAGGGTGGTAGAAAAAGACACAGATAAGAGATAGATGGAGTTCTATTCCGTTACGTTTCGGCACAAAACGTGTTGTCACACAGAATGACAACATGAGTTACGCGCACAATATTCGAATGCAGACGATCTTTTCCAAACCTACTGGACGAACATTCGTGGCTTCACTTGATTGGCTGTTTACTGTTGATGCTCCTTCGCCCCGCCCCTTTCTGCTAACTTTACTATAATTTTTCCCGTTATTTTGGCTACACACCTAAATCCCTCTCTATGATTTACCACGTTTCCTGACGTTATATAAGCAGCTTCAGTTGTTTTCCTCATCCCCTTAGCAAGTCATTTATGAATGATCTTAGCTTCTTGCCAGTTTGGCATGTGTCCGTATCTACCTGCGTGCAAGACGAGTGAGTTAGATGTTCGTTGTAGACGCGTGTCTGCGCGGCTTACCAAAAAGACTATATGAACATAACGGAACGGAATATAACTCCATCTCTTATCTATGTCTTTTTCTATCATCGTTAAACCACTCATTCGTTCGCTCTCCTCTTCACAAGAATTCCTTTTTTCCCCTCGATTACCTCTCTGCCTCAAATAAGGCCTTTATTGTTCTCGAGACAGAGCGCACTGGAGCCACACACAGCACCTCGAATCGAGAAACTCCAGGTCAAGGTTTTTTTCCAGCCTTCTTCAGTTACACGCTGGCCTTCGGTCATGCCCTACAGCTTATTATACAGCCCCTTCGTCTGGGTATATTTTGTCATTCCCTTTTTAACCGCAAATACTCAAGTTCATTTCATGGGCATTCTTGTAATTCATTTAATAAGCTATTACGCAGTTTGACCTTTGTTATGACCTTTATTATGACGTTAATCAACAATTCATGCACTTTTATTCTGCAAAATTAATCAAGCAACTGTAATATTTACAGTATAATTTATTTGTTTTGTTAACTAAACTAAAAACTACGAAGTTATTAATGATCTTTATTAATGACATTTATTATTTTGATCGAAAGTTGAAATGGTGATCCCCCCCCACTCAAGCAAAGCGAATAATCTTTAATTATAATTATAGGTCGTACTGTTAACAAGCCATTATTATATATATAGTTATATAATAGTATATATTAGAAACCCACTAATTGTATAATGTCAAATGAAATTATGGGTTTTCTCCGAAATTACTGTTTATAATAACAGCATAATTTAATCCTATCCCCCAATTTATGTAAACTCCTTTACCCCCTCATACCTATGTAATAATGTGCAGCTTCATGAGAATGAAGAATTGAGGGACCTTTGCCCGAGAACTGATTACTTCAAAAAGGAGCTTGTAAGAGAAGATATACTCACTCCCTTATCAGCTTACCATTCCACTAAAGAACTTAACTCAATTTAAGAATAAATTCGTTACAAGAAAAATTCCCCTCTGTTCCCTAACCTTTAATATAAAAGACATCATCCACTTTAAGATTGAAACCATAAGACCTAGGAGTAAGGAGTATTCAAACCCCCATCCCGAAAGAAATAACAGCAAATCAAATAAAAAAAAACTATAAAATATTTATTTTTATAATACTAAACAGTGGTTTTAAGAAGAGTTTGCTCCGTGCGTCTTTCTTTCTTTATTCGACAACGCTCCAATCCTGTTTGTTTTAAAGGAGTAGAGATTATGGAGTTATCGGAGCGAAGCAACGAAAGTGATTGATCGGAATTACGTATACGACTCGTCGAAAACCGATGATTTAGCGGATTCGTCGTACGAAAATCTACTTTGAAGAAAGTTTTTGAAGACACTGAGAAAAGATTACATCCGCCACGTACGAAACTGGAATTGACATCGTCCGTCTACTTGATCACCACTTTCCACTTTACTCCACTAAAGATACGTCTAAGACGGTAAAGATACATCTGAGACTTCATCCAAAACCTGAGATAGGGAACAGGAGCGTTATCTAAGGGATCTATTTCGCGTTTGTTCAAGCCTCATCTACTCCAACATGCCTCCGCAATACGAGGTAAGCAGTAATCTGCATGACGAGAGGTTTTCCAAATTCTCCGACCCGCGTATTTATTTTTAACGATAAATTTTCCAAAGTAAAGATTCAAACGAAGATAAATAATTAACAAATATTTGAATTAAAATTAATTATAATATAATAACAAGAGTAAAATTATATTATTAATAATTAAAAGAAATTATATTATTAATAATTAAAAAAAAAAAAAAATTGTCAATAATTTTAGAGTAATTTTTTGTGCTTCAAATTAATTTAAAATTAAAATTTAAAATTCAATCTTTAATTAATTTTTCCTATATGAATTGATTAAATTTAGAAGTTAAATTTAAGCATATGAACGAGTTACATAAACATCATAAAAGAAGAGAAAGTAAAAAGAAAAAGGAGAGAGAGAGAATGTTGAAAACAAGAAACGAAAGAATGATATAAGACTGAATAATAATAATAATAATAATAATAATAATAATAATAATAATAGGGGTAATCCTCGACAAAGATATAGGAATGATAGAAAGGAAAGATACCACGAATATGATGATGGAAAATATGAAAGATCGTTTCGCAGAAGAGAAAATTCTTTTATGAGAGGTCGTATGCAAATGATCCCAAGATATACGTGAGAGACTGTATATAAATAATGACAAATACAAGAATAGATACAGACATAATTATTATAGGTACAGTCTCCTGCAATAGTTCCGCTCCACCCTCTCCGAGATGTGGTGGCAACGCAGTTCCTCTTAGACTCCCAGTCCGCCACCCTCATTCCCTCCCTCTACTCCTCCCCCTCTCAGGTGTTGTTATGGTAATACTTTTATGTTTTGAAAACCAATGACAGAATAAATATATTGTTCACTGTAGTTTTGGTGGTAATGCTAGGACGACTATGTATTTTATTCATGCATTATTCCTAAATTTAGGGAATAGAGTAGTTAGATTATTTTACAAACGTGTGGGATACTTTAAAAACTTCCAATCATAGGATTTTGATGTGGCCATGTTATAGTATAAGATAAGTTGTAGTATCGACTTTTCGTCCAGGCAATAACAGTTCGGTTTAAAGTCCATACATCATCAACAAATGATTATCCAGAAAAAACTATCCATGGAGAGATAATGATAACAGAGTTCAATTTTTTATTACAAAAATAAACACAAATCAAGTAAATTTAGGGATTTTCTTAAGAACATACAAAACATAATGTTGAAATTATGAGGAACTGGCAATTTTCAAGTAAATAAATAGATATTTATTACATCACAACCGTAACATTATTATACACAATTACTCAATACTTGGTCCATCCTCCATTATTATTAATGACCTCTCATAGCCTATTTGGAACAGATGCCACGTGATTGTAGATGACTTGTGGGTTCCTGCAGAAAAGTTCCCACTCTGCCAAGTTATGTTCCAGCAGGTGCCGAGATGTCCGCAACTGCCGAGGCTCCCAAGCGTTAACAACATTTGCCCACACAATTTCAATGCGGTTTAGGTCACACCCCTTGGTGGGCCAATTCAGCAGCTCGACATCTCGCTGTTCCTGAAACCACCGTCTGATGATCCTGGCAGTATGAACAGGGCAGTTATCCTGTAATATATATGTTAACTCTCCGTCTATGGCCTTGGGTGGTTCGAGGTTGACGGGGGTTCTGGTTAGAGAATCGCAGTAGTTTCTTTTATACTACACTCCGACTTCTTCTTGTAGTGGATCGGAGGATTCTGTGAAAACTTATTAAATTATCTGACAGTTCTCCGATTCTTCTTGTAGCGTATCGGGAAATTATTTATTCTGTTTTAAAACTAAGTTCTCTGGAGAAAGCAGGGCTCAAAAGAGAAGACAAAGAGATCCTCTGACTGAATTTTACTGCTTCTAAAATATTACAGGTAATACTTCAGCCTCTAGGTCAGATCAGAATAATCAGAATGATAATTTGGAAAATTACAAGAGTTTATATATTAATAATTTGGTGACATCATTATTATTTAATACTGACCTGTTTTGTTTTTTATTCTCAATAGGCTGAATTTTTTTTGCAAAATATTTGAAGATAAGGGTAAGTTTTGGCTGTAAAAGCATACTGGCAGATAAGCAAGATATTTGAAGATGAAGTCATATTTTTCTTTTAAACAACATAATGACAGATCTGATGTAATCATGGTTTGCCGAGTTAACTAAAAATTGAAATTGAAATATGCATTTTATTGTGGATTAAAATTAAACACGCAGAAAAAAAAAAAGGAGAAAGAGGGACTGCGTTGCTACCACATCTCGGAGAGGGTGGAGTGAAACTATTGCAGGGGACTCTACAATGATAGATACAGTCCTAAATACAATGACAGATACCATAATTATGATAATGAAAGCTATAAGAGGTATTGTCTTGGTAGAGATTATTTGTACGAAAGGCAGTATACAAATAATGACAGACACAATAATTATGATGATAGAGGTATTGATGTATTGATAACACATTTTATTATGAGAGACATTATAAAAAAAATGCAATAATTATAATGATGACAAATATCATAGGAAATACGCTACCGCAGAAGAGATTATTCCTATGAAAGATTGTATAATGATGAGAGAGATGAAAATATGATGACTATGATCAGTGGTCGAATTGTAAAATTTTAACAAGGGGGATGGTGGTGAGGGTGAGTAGGGTAGGGGGATCCGGGAGCATGGCCCCCATGAAAATGCAAAAAAATGTAACTGCCTAATGCTACATTCTGGTGACTTTTCAGGGAAAGATAAGCAGCAAAATCATCAGTTTAGTGAGACGTTTTTTCAAGTGATTTCCATATTTTTTTATGAAAGTAAATTATGACACGTGACTTGGAACTTATATTTTGAAATACCATAATAAAATCCATTTTAATCACAATCAACTCCCCTGTTCCCTTCCCTTAATCACATCACGTTATATGACCATAAAATATTTATTTTAAACCAGTTAAATCACATAAAAACATATGAATATATTAGTTTTTCAATAAATCAAAATACGTAATAGCGAAATATTTTATTTTACTTTCTGTGTTTCGTCAGAATTAGGTTGTTGTTAAAGCGTATTTTATTTAGATAACAAAAGGGATGGTTATTTAATTTTGAGTTAACAAGGGGGATGTCATCCCCCCTCAATTCGAGCCCTGACTATGATGATGAGAAAGAGTATTGTAATTATGCTATTCAAGGTACTGTTCCGAATAAAATCCAGAAATTAGGTATTATCGAACCTTTTCATCGTACACCTGCGCAAGCTTCATACGTGATAATTCCTACGTGTTTGGAATGTCCTATATACTCTGTCAACTTCGATGTAATTGTATGTAATGATGTAATTGTACGTAATGATGTAACTGTATGTAATAACCTAAAAGACGAATATGAACCAAATGAGGAAAACGCAATCGAGGTTATGATGAGAAAGGGTAACAGGATGTAGTTTATTGTGAGAAGAACGATGTTGGACGTATTCAACAGAAATGATATTTGTAACGGTGATGATTCTTCCATGAATAAGACGGAACAAAATATTATAAATGTTGCTGAGAATATTTCTGAATTAACGAATTTTGAGAAGTATGTCAAAAACATTCTAAATGTGACATTTCTGGAAATTAATTATGAACCGAGTCATTGTAAATCATTTCGAAAATCCAAGCTAAAAAAAAAAAACCCTTCACAGTTATTATCTTCATTTGTACATATTTTGTAATATTATTACTATTATTATTTTATATATACACTCGTGTATATATACATATATATACATTTTACTTTTTTCCTCCTCTATCTAAATTCTTTTCTATTACTAAACTTGACAAATTTTGTTGCGATTAAGATGTTACCTGTAGTATAGATGCATCAAAATGGATTTGTGAATGCTTTCGTGATTTTGTATATATTTATGTGCAGGAAGGAGAGGCAAACATTAAACATTGGAATTTGTATGAATGTGTATGTAATGTAAATGTAAATAATATAATTCTGATATAAGTATAAGTATAATACAAGTATAAGGATCAAGTAAAGATAATCCCTCCCAGGTCACACTAGTAAAGCAAATCCCTCCCAAAAATGACCAAGTAAAGATAATCCCTCCCAGAAAGTAAACTAAAGTGAAGCAGTCTGACATAAGGATAAAAATTAAGAGAATCTTTTTTTAAAAAATGATTTATTTGGAAACAAAATTTATTAAAATTCATTTATTATAATGGATCAAGTAAAGATAAGCACCCCCAACCTTTTTTAGTTAGCTTTATAAGGCTAACTAACGAAAATATCACGACTTAACCTAACCAGTCGTTAGGTCAACTGTACGCCCTTGACGATTGGTTAGGTTAGGTCGTGATATTTTCTTTAGTTAGCCTTATAAAGCTAACTAAAAAAGGTTGGGGGGTGCTTAACTTTACTTGATCCAAAGACTTTAATTAAAGCGGTATTGCGGTATTGCGGTAAAGCGGTATTACCAACTTTACCAAGTAAAGATGATCCCTCCCAAAAAATGATCAAGTAAAGATAGTCCCTCCTTTTTCTGTTGGGAGGGATTATCTTTACTTGATCCCAAGTATAATACAGGTATACAACAGCAAAATTAATGTTGGATAATAGTAGGGAATTTTAGTGACAACAGGGTTTCCTGTAAACACTGTAAAAATAAGTTCGAGACCCTTAGTCATTCATATTTTGAAATAAGAAATATCTTCACCCTGTTTACGCATTATGTGGTTTCGAACCTTAGTCATAGTCATTTTGCAGTAACATTTCCCGAGAACTACTATCCTGTTCACAGACTTTTTATACTACTGCGTCTTAATCCTACGTAAATTTCATTTACAGAAAACTGAAATTCCCAACTATTAATTACTATTAACTATTACTTATTATTAACTTTTTTAATGCAGGGAGGAGAGTCCAAGGGCGAGCGCCCGCAAAAATGCATCCCCCCATCCAGAGAAGGAGAGAGCTAAAATCAAGGTTCAGAGTTTTCGAGATGTCTGGACACTGCGTTTGAAAGACTGGACAAGGGTAAAGATGGCATAGACAAAGGGAACTACCACTGACATGAAAAATACGAATATATGCACGAATGTATACTTTAATACGTGTCAATATACTTATATAACTAAATTATAAGTAAATATAATTAAATTATATTAATATAAAGAGCAAAGTAATGACGCAATGACTATTTTCATTCGTTCTTGCCATTTCATAAGCGTATATTTGGTTTCTCAATTATATTTCTAAAGCTTTTTTGCAAATTATTTATAAAGTAATGAGAAGATTGAGTTTAGATTAAACGTTGAATTTCAATTTGAAATTTTGAAAATTTCAAGCTTTAATAATGTGAACCTCAACATTTAAATGCAATGATGAATTTCAATGGAAATTATGAATAAATTTAGGTTTGCAGTTGGAATTAATAATTAATAATAATAAAAGCCATTATCTGTCTTTTGGTAACGCTTACTAGTAATATATATATATATATATATATGTGTGTGTGTGTGTGTGTGTGTGTGTGTGAAGGGCGAGGGCCCCCCCCCCCTCCCGGGGGGGGGGTTACAAAATTCTAACCCGTCATTTTTTGACGGGTTGGGAAGCTAGTATATAATAATAATAATATAATAATAATAATATCGTATCAAGACGTAGCATAACAAATAATTGGAATTTTTTTATTGGCTTTGAGCCCATTTACTTCCGGATAATTCTTATTTGCAGGTTTATGCATTAGTCGGAACACACTTCGTGATGGGGGAACTGTTGCCTTAACCAGATTGAACTGTTAACTTAAATCTGAACTGATGCCTTAAACCAGAGTGAACTGTCACCTTAACCCGGATTGAATTGGAACCGATGGTCATTCTGTATTTGAATTAACAAAGTGATAATGATGCGAGTTCAAAAATGGAGTTCGCATAAATATTTAAAAATTCACTGCAAAGTAACACGAACAATCAGAAGGAATGAGGACAAAAAAACCTGAAACCAAAACGAGAACCAAAAGAAGAAGAAGAAAAAGAAGAGGATACAAAGTGTACTTTAAATCTACACAAAAGATCTTAACCATAAAATTCACACAATTAAACTTTGCAATTAACAAAGGTTATATATAAATTGAATTAAATAAGTATCCTATAAAACAAAATTGTAAGTTATAGGCGCGAATGGCCTAAATTGAAAATTTTATATTATTTCTTTTTATATCATAATAATAATGAATTTACACCGAAGTTGTTTAAAACTATTTAACTGAAAGTTTAATTGTACAAAATAATTTTTGTAGAAATAATTTTTTTTTTTTTTATCTTTGAGACATCAAAAAACACGTCCGGTAAAACCACTTCGTTTAAATTTAAACGCTCTTTCATAATCTACACAGTTGTATAAAAAAAAATATATATATATACTCTAATACATATATACATTCGTATACATAACTCTTTTACTTCGCTGAACTATACGTAACTATTCATATTTAAATATATATATACTATATACACACTATATTACCAAAAGTATTCGGACACCCCGCCACAATTATGTATTGTGGACTAGCGCATGCGCAGTGGCTTGGAAAATCCTCAATATAAAGCCTGTATGTCTGCCTGGGCAGTAGCAGTGGATTAGACGCCAGTATGCGCGTGGAGCGGAATTACAGACTTTCAGCGTGGGATGCTGGTTGGATGCCACATCAGTAACCTTTCTGTGCGCGCAACTGCGAGCCGTCTGAACATTCCGAATTCTACTGTAGCGGATTTATTCAAAGATGGAAGGCTGAAGGTGCCACTACAACAAAAAAACGGTCTGGACGGCCTCACAAACTCACGGAACGTGGTCGAAGAGCCTTACGGAGGAGTGTTCGTACCTTACGCACGTCGTCTGCGGCAAACATCACGGCGGAGGTACAACAGGCCATGGAAACATCTGTCAGCACGTCAATTGTTCGTAGGGAGCTGCATAGACTTGGATTTCATGGCAGGGCAGCTGCACACAAGCCCAATATCACCGCCACAAATGCAGAACGCCGATTGGAGTGGTGTCGTGCCCGACGTTCATGGACTCTAGAGCAGTGGCAGAGAGTGGTATGGAGTAATGAATCGCGCTACACATTGCTTCGTTCTGATGGACGTGTGTGGGTGTGGCGATTGCCTGTGAACGCTTCTTACGGGACTGTATCGTCCCGACTGTAAAGTTCGGCGGAGGTTCTGTGATGGTATGGGGATGTTTCAGCTGGATAGGACTTGGTCCGTTAGTTGTCGTGCCGGAAACCATGAAGTCCAAGACGTATCTGGATATTTTGGATAATTCTGCGCTCTCTACGCTCTGGCAGTACTATGGTAATGGGCCCTGCCAGTATCAGCACGACAACGCTCCATGTCATACCGCAAAGTGCATACAGGACTGGTTTATGGATAACAATGTCGAGAAGTTGGACTGGCCGGCTCAGAGTCCGGACCTTAACCCCACTGAACACCTTTGGGAAGAATTGGAGCGCCGCATCAGACTTCGGCCAAATCGGCCTTCTTCCAAACCATCTCTGGGAGCGTCTTTGCGAGAGGAATGGAGGGGTATTCCAATAGACACCTACCGGAAGTTGGTTGAAAGTATGCCAAGGAGGGTTGAGGCTGTCATTCAGGCCAAAGGCGGCCCTACTATGTATTAGGTCTTTGCATTAAATACCCTTTTTTCAACTACCTATGCGTGTCCGAATACTTTTGGTAATATAGTATATATTCTTTTTTCCCGTAACTACATAATAGAACTATTTTCAAATTTTAAACAAGATAGCATATAAATTAATTAGGTTATGTTTTTTCTTATGCTTTATTCTACAGGGTGTCCACAATGTTTTGTCATCTCAGTAAAATACTAAGTGATTTTCGATTTTCTTTCAGACCCATTTGAAACGCGTGATAGCGGCAACTATAAGATTGAACAAAGCATATTGGCTAGTACCTTTGTCCATGAGCAATCACGTAATAATAAAACCATTGAAAATATTCATGCAGATTCAATGGTGCAGCAACTACAAAAAGGTGCAGCACCATTGAACTGATCCTGGAAGTGCGCGCGAATATTTTCAATAGTTTTGCCATTACGTGGTCGCTCATGGACCCAGGTACTAGCCAATACTCGTTGTTCAATCGTATATTTGCCGCTATCACGCATTTCAAATGGGTCTGAAAGAAAAACCAAAATCAGTTAGTATTTTATTGGGATGACAAAACATTGTGGACACCCTGTATGTGTTTCGTTTCAATTCTTCCATTTCCCATTAATTATTCATACGTATTTAAGCCTAGATCAGTTTCAATTAATTAAAGATTCGCTTTACAAATACGTCCAAAATTTTTTTTTTCTTGGTCCATTTAATCATTTCGTAATACTGACAGTAACTTTGATCATTTTAATCAAATGACTTTAAATTTGGTGTATATATATATATATATATATATATATATATATATATAAAATTTCAATTATTTTTTATTATCTTCAGTTTTCATATAGGCCTACTTAAAATTTTATTTTCTCAATTACTGAACGAATTTTTTAATATTAATTATTATGTCTCCAAATTTAACCATTTTTTTAACTTTTAATTTATTCTTATCTGCTTTCATTTTTATCGTTTTTCTCACCTTTTATACTTTATTATATGTTTGTTTATTATTATTAGTGATTTGAGATAATTTAGATTTTAATAAATTTAAAGCTTGGTTCAATTTAGACGTTAGCGTAAACTTTTGTAATATTTTTTAAACTCTCGTCAAAGATATTTAGATTTGGTTTTTTATTATTTTCTAAATTATTCAATTTATTTTATTATATTCTAAAGTTAGTTAATTAAATTCTTTAATACAAATTAATAGTTAAAAAAAAAAAAAATATATATATATATATATATGATGAATAAAACCCGAAGGAAAAAGAAACACAAAGGGGTGCTCAAGCGCTTTCGTCTAATGACATCCTCAGGAACACTGGAGTGAAAGGACAGATCAAGGCAATATATAGGTTACAAAAAAACATACATACATACACATTCACATATATATACATATATATATATATACATATATATATATATGTATAATATATACATATATATAGTAAGCATAGAAAAAAATTGTGGGAGGAGCCAACATTTATATGGTCACAGAGGAATAAAGAAATAAAAATAAATATAAATATAAATTGGGAAAAAATTAATTACAAAATAGTGCCTTAGTGATATATATGTCACAGCCTAAATAATCATAAAGAAATAAACAGGCAAATAAAAAACCCATAAATACATATACACATACATATATATATATATATACATATATATACACATACATATATATATATATATATATATATATATAAAGACACTTTTAGCACTTTGGCCGACCTTCCATATAAATTCAAATGGCTTTTTTATGGAACAGGTCACAAAAGAATAAAGAAATAAAAATAAATATAAATATTGTAAGTGGAGTCTACCAATTCAAGCTCAAGAGGGAGGATTTACAATCGATTTAATAGATGCTGCCAAATTGATATATATGTCACATTATTAAAAAATAAAAATTGTCAAAGAATATTTTAGTACTTCCATTTTTCCCGGGCTTCTTAGGCATTGCTAATGTACTTAAACTTTTGGATATCAGTGTAGTTTTTTCATATAACAATATTGTGAAAAACATCATAGTAAAAAATAGCCCTACCAATAATTTAGGCATTATCTATAAAATTGGGTGTAAGCAATGTGATTCCTTTTACATAGGTCAGACGGGAAAGGATTTGCAAACGCGTGTAAAACAGCATCAATATTCCGTTAGAACGGGACAGTTGTCCAGTGCCCTTTTTGTCCATTTGTCAGAGTTATCCCATTGTATTGATTGGAATAATGTTTCAGTTTTGTTTCACTCTAGCAACATTGTTAATAGAAATATTCTTGAGTCGGCTATAATTCAACTTACAAATAACCTTAACATGAGTAAAGGTCTGTTTTCACTTGATCCCGTTGCTCTGAATTCTTCAGAATGGATTTAAACAAAAAGGGCAGGTTGTTAAATCTTTGGTAAAAAATTTGTTTTTGTCTGTTGTTTCCCTTACAATTTTATTTTTCAATTTTTTGCTGTATGAGTGTATGTGTATGTATGTATGTGTATGTGCGTATGTGTGTGGTCATTGCAGTTAAATGTGTTTGTATGTATATGTGTGTATATGTATGTATGTATGAGTGTATATGTATGTATGTATGTATGCAGTTAAATATATATATATATATGTATATGTGTATGTACCTTATCTTACCTTACAACCTCACAAAGGTTCTGCGGGATGATTTCTCATTTCGTGAAGGTCAAGCTTGTATATATATATATATATATATGTGTGTGTGTGTGTGTGTGTGTGTTTGTATATATGTGTGTATATGTATATATATATTTGGGTATGCGGGTATATATGTGTACGTGTATTATTTGTAATTTTTTCAAGTTATATTTATTTTTATTTCTTTATTCTTTTGCGACCTACCGTTTTCTCAGACAATAATTATAAAACAATTTGGTAATTTTTTTTTTTCCCTTATGCATATATATATATAATATATATATATTCTGTATATATTGCGTTTATATTTCGTATATATACCGTAAATATGTTGTATATATATTTTATTGTTCTTTATATCATCTAGGGATCATTTTGGTTTTCCAATTTATATTTATTTGTACTTTTGTATTCGTTTGTGACTATAATATGCATATGTGGTAATTTTTCCCTTATAAATTGGTGTGCCTCTCTTAAAATTTATCTTTCAATTTTTATTTTTTAATAATGTGACATATATATCAATTTGGCAGCATCTATTAATCGATTGTAAATCCTCCCTCTTGAGCTTGAATTGGTAGACTCCACTTACAATATTTATATTTATTTTTTTTCTTTATTCTTTTGTGACCTGTTCCATAAAAAAGCCATTTGAATTTATATGGAAGGTCGGCCAAAGTGCTAAAAGTGTCTTTATATATATATTATATATATATATATATGTATGTGTATATATATGTATATATATATATATATATGTGTATGTAATATGTATTTATGGGTTTTTTTATTTGCCTGTTTATTTCTTTATGATTATTTTAGGCTGTGACATATATATCACTAAGGCACTATTTGTAATTAATTTTTTCCCAATTTATATTTATATTTATTTTTATTTCTTTATTCCTCTGTGACCATATAATGTTGGCTCCTCCCACAATTTTTTCTATGCTTACTATATATATGTATATATTTATATATATATATATATGTATATATATATTAGTATATATGTGAATGTGTATGTATGTATGTTTATTTTTGTAACCTATATATTGCCTTGATCTGTCCTTTCACTCCAGTGTTCCTGAGGATGTCATTAGACGAAAGCGCTTGAGCACCCCTTTGTGTTTCTTTTTCCTTCGTGGTTTTATTCATCATAAATACTTTTCACGTGTCACTTCGTGAAATAATTTTTCATATATATATATATATATATATATATATATATATATATATATAAAGGCTGATATTATTATATATACGATGTATATATATATATATATATAGAACCCATTGATTATATAATAGGAATGAAAGTATGGCTTTTACCGAAATAATTGTTTACAATAATAGGGCACGCTTTTAATCCTCCAATTTCTGTAAACCACTTTATCCCTCCCTCATACCTATATAAGAGTGTGCGGCTTGATGGGACGAGAAACATTTTGCTTGAGAACCAATTATCTCAAAGAGGAACTCGTAAGAGAAGATATACTCCCTCCATCATCACCTTACTGCTCCTCTCAAGAAATGAACTCCATTAATTTTAAAATAAATTTGTTACGAGAAAAATTCATCTCTGTTCCTTAACCTTTAGAAGACACCATCCACTTTAAGGTTGAAGACCATAAGACCTTAGAGCAAAAAAAAACAGTATTCGAACCAGCAGCTCGGAAGAAATAACAGCATACAGCGAGCAAACAAATATATTTTGAAGATTTTTATTTTTATAATATATATATATATATAGATAGACGCGCTTGTGAAGCTATTTTGTATAGAGTGAATAATATATATATATATACGCGCTTGTGAAACTATTTTGTATAGAGTGAATAATATATATATATATATATATATATTAACAAAAATTGAAAAAAAATAAATAAAATTTTAACTCTTAAAACCTTGTTAAACCAAATAAGGTTAAATGCAAAATATGTTAAACTCATTTTCACACCTTGAACAGCAAAAAAAACAACAACAAAAAAGTAAAAAAAAGTAAAAAAAGCCTTTTAAATCCGTAAACAAATTTTGTGAGTACATATCATCATTGTCGAGAGAAATCTAAGCAAAATTAAATATTCAAATTATCTTTTTTATTATTTATTTATTTTTTTACCCTTTTGCAATTTTTTTTTTTTTTTTCCATTCTCCTTTCTCAAAAACAGAAAGTTAAATGGATTTTGAAATGTTTTATTTTCAATTTCTAATTTGCAAAAAACTAACATTTTCTACACCATCATAAGAGTCGACTATATACTGTATATATATATATATATATATATATTATATATATATATATATATATATATATATAATATATAATGTGAAATGTTTCCCCTTTCTCCAAGCAGAGTATGGTGTAGTAATTATATTAAAAAATTAAAAATTTGCCTTTTCTCATATATGCGTTTTATTCTAATGCGTCTGATTATTGTCTCGGAATTAATTTGCTTACAAGCAGTTTTGGTGGAAGAGCATTCACGGCTCAATTTTAAGAGGAAAGTTACTGTAGGTAGAAAAAAAATTCCTCAAACACACACACACACACACGTATATAAAGTCCTTACTCAGGGGATATTTACTTCATTGAATTGAATGTTCAAATTGCGTACCAGAAAGATGTTTGCGCTGCGAATTGTAGAACGTAGAGTTGTGCTTAACCTTTTGGTAAGGGGTGTAAACTTTACTGAACTGCCAAAGTAGATGTTTTATACAAGTTTTAATCGACAATTTCATTGTGATTTCAGATCAATAACCGAAAATGACAATGGATGGTGTCGTTGAAGATAGTGAAGAACAACTTGTGGTGGACCGAATTCGAGCAAATACCTATCGAGAAGCGATAGAAGCAGGTACAACTTTCATCATTCGGAAATGGATCTCCCGAAAACTTCATCGTAGTGAAAGATGAATGACTGACATAATTGAAGAAAAGATACGACTCGTGCTTTACAAAATTTGGCGAAGTTAGGCCCGAAAAACTATCGCGAGAGAGCAAAGACATTGTGACTGAAAGCAGTGGCAAAAGGCGACGAAGCTGCGCTCAAGTTGCCAAAATCATCTTGGAGAAGAGAAACAAGACTACTGACCGGTCAACGATTCAACGATATCGCACGAGACAAGGATTGAAGCCTTTCCATGTGATCCCAAATGATATCACCAACAAGCACTGAGAATCGGCTTTGGTTTAGCGATTATCTGCTTCTGTGGGATGAAGATGATTTCATGCACCTGGCACCAAGTGATGAATTCTACGTTTGGACTGTCCGTCAACCAAATTAACAAAATGACAGAGTGTCGTCACTTTCCTTGGAAAATATTGAAGACTATGAACATTATCAACAACTTTGCAAAAAAAAAAAACCTCGTTGCAGTGAGATATTCATTTGCTTCACTGCTGTCAATATGAAGCGAGTAATCAGAGAAGAAGACGCTTCATGGAATGGTGCATATTGTCGGTAGACGATTCTTACAGAAAATGTCATTCCATTTGTTTCGGATCCACGAGATGTAATATACACCTCGGAAGTGGTTTATCTTCATGATAGTGTCCATGTCATCGTACAAACGCCACCCAACAACTTCTGAGAGACTCTGGGATTGAATTCTTTGATCGGAGTCAATGGCCAGGAAATTATCGTGATCCGGACGCAGCAGAATATTTTGGGAGTGATTTTCAATGACAAAGTGAAAGATTTGATGCTGTAGGAACTTGATCCCAACCGATATTCTCAAGAGGTTCTCCTTCAACACATTCAAACTCTCTTCCAAAAACTTGAACATGACAGATTTGTTTGAATGTTTCCTGAAATCATACCCCGAACGTCTGAGAGCTGAGCGTGAGAGTAATGGCGAGCATATACAGTGACACGTTTATATTCAGTTTGAATAAAGCTTTAAAATGGTATACTATGTTTGGTTGCATCTGTGTTTACTTTGATTTGTACAAAAGGTTATGCACAACCCTGTATTCTAGATCCAACACTGAAAAAATATTCTCACTAAATTTGACGCATTCCTCGTAAGTTTAATGAAGTAAATATCCTGTATGGATACGAACTTTTGTTCCGTGCAAACAAGTTTCTGGTACGCAATTCGAACATTTAATTCAATAAAACAAATATCCTATGAGTAAGGAATTTTGTCATACCCTGTATATATATATATAATATATATATATATATATATATATATATATATATATATATATATATATATATATATATATATATAGTCACGAAGTTAATTAATTGCACAGACAAACAACACCAAAAACGTGATACAAGTAAAATTGGAAAGTATAGACAGGGAAATACAAGCCTAATTAAGGGTTATTCAGAGACAGAAGAGGAAGATACGGTGAAAACAATAAAAGATAAACCAAAATACTTCTGTAGCTTCGTGAAAAGAAAAACGAAAATGCGGACCATTATCGCACCCTAAAGGAAAGAAAATAATGAGCAAACCGATGATCTACTGTAAAAAAATATCTGAAATATTGAGAGCCCAACACGAATCAGCTTTCAGCACACAAATTGAGACAAAGCAGTACCTGACGGTAATACTTTTTTGAAGAGAAATTAAATAGAGAATGTATAACTGAATCTGGATTTACCGCAGAAGAAAGAGCGAAAGCTATAGGACAAATGAAATCACATTCAGCTGCAGACCCAGACAAATGGAATGCATTGTTGATTAAAACTAAGAGCAAAATAGCTACACCCTTTACTGGATATGGAGAAGTTCTGTGGACACCGTGGAAATACCGAACATACTAAAAAGAGCGAACATTGTCCCTATATATAAAGAGGGTAGGATAGGTTTCAAGCAAAGAACTATAGACCGGTGTCACTGACATCACATCCCACCAAAATATTTGAAAGAATAGCCAAAGAGAAAATATATAACTTTTTGGAAATAGAGGAAAGATTCAATGAGACCTAACACGGATTCCGATCAGGAAGATCGTGCTTATCACAGCTAATAGAGCACTATAACAATATCATAGACGCATTTGAAAGCAGTGAAACCTACGATGTCATATACAGGGATTTTGCTAAAGCATTCGATAATTGTGATCGTGACACCACAGCACATAAAATGAAACACATGGAAATAACAAAGTGGACAAATGGATCTATAACTTCCTCAGGGAAACGGCAGCAGGCCGTAAAAATCCAAGCCTTATTAGCGTCAAAATCGGAAGTACACAGCTCAGTTCCACAAGGAACAGTATCAGCCCCATTCCTATTCATTTTCATGCTGACAGACAGAGACAGTGAAGTAGACGACAACAGAACAGTAACATCCTTTGCTGACGATACAAAGATCAGCAGAAAAATCGGCAAAGCAGAAAAGATGGAAGTCCTATAGAGGGACACAAACAGACTATGTAAATGGTGAAAAGAAAATAACAAGGATTTTAACACCGCGAAATTTCAGCTCTTGAGATATGGAAGAAATGAAGAGCTTAAACGGACAACATACTATGTCCCAGATAGACAGAAAATTTAGAGAAGCACAAAAGCAAAAGGTTTAGGGGTAATAATGACCGGTGATGCAAAATTTGAAACACAGAATCAGATAGCGATAAACAAAGCAAAAAGCGTTACGGGACAGCTACTGAAAACCTTCAAAAGAAGGAACGATAAGATAATTATTCCCCTGCTGAAAACACTGATCATACCAAAACTTGAATACTGCTCAGTCTTGACGGTCCAATACAAAAAGAAAATTAATAAACTAGAAGTCCAGAGGAATTTCACAGCCAAGATTGATGGCTGCAAAGAACTCAACTACTGGGAAAGACTACGTAAAGTAAATCTGTATTCGCTGGAAAGAAGAAAAGACACACACACCATAATTTACATATGGAAAATGATCGAAAAACTGGTACCTAACCTCAAACTAAACCCAATTAACATCCAAACAACACTGGAAAATAGGAAAGATAGAATGTGTAGTATTCCCAAACTAAAGGCCTGACAAGGGACACCCTCAACACTAAAGGAAAACAGCTTGGTTGTCAGAGGGCCCCAAGACATTGTAACCAGCTTCCAAAGGACCTCAGGAAAGCCACAGGGGTCAAAGTTGAAATCTTCAAAAGAAGGCTAGATGCCTGGCTCAGGACGGTACCAAATGAACTGAGTGTGTCTAGCTATGTGCGATGGAAATCGCGAGAAGGCAACTCGCGCCTCCATCAGGCCAGGTCTAGAGGTGGGGGGCCACCAGCTTGATCTTCGTGTGAAGAGAGACTGACACACGGAAATTTTACGAGATTTACAAGGTATATACTGTGTGTGTGTATATATATATATATATATATATATATATATATGATACACACACACACACACACACACACACAAAGGGTTGACAAAAGTAAATAGATACCACGATGATTGTCCTCAAGACCAAATGCCAAAGTTCATTAATGGAATACCAGAACGTGTCTCAGCTTTACATAATTCAAAGGGGAAATTGACACGATTCTAAATATATTCATTCAATAAAGCTCTTATTATTTATTGGCTTTTATTATCGAATCAAAATCTACAGAAAAACCGGTGTCTATTTACTTTTGACAATCCTCTTTGTGTGTGTGTGTGTGTGTGTATATATATATATATATATATGATGAATAAAACCACGAAGGAAGGAAACACAGAATGGTGCTCAAGCGCTTTCGTCTAATGACATCCTCAGGAACACTGAAGTAAATAAAGAGTTCAAGACTATATATAGGTTACAAAATATATATATATATATATATAGAAATAAAAATTGTGGGAGGAGCATACAAATTTGTAAGGAAAACTACCAATTTTACCACTTCGCCCGAATTCAACACAAGATCAAATGGATTGTTTACAACCAATTTTATAGATAATGCCTGAATGATATATAGGTCACAAAAAAAAATAAAAAATAAAAATAAATTGAAAACTAAAAATTGTAAGAGAAGCATACAAATTTATAAGGGAAAATTACCAAAGGTTTAGCACTCTGCCCTTCTTGTCTAAATCCATTCTGAACGAATTCAAAACAACGGGAGCAAAGGTCTTTTTCAACTCGATCCCGTTGTTTTGAATTCGTTCAGAACTGATTTAGACAAGAAGGGCAGAGTGCTAAAACTTTGGTAATTTTCCCTTATAAATTTGTATGCTCCTCTTACAATTTTTATTCTTCAATTTATTTTTTTTTTATTTATTTTTTTATTTTTTTTTTGTGACCTATATATCATTCAGGCATTATCTATAAAATTGGATGTAAACAATCCATTTGATCTTGTGTTGAATTCGGGCAAAGTGCTAAAATTGGTAGTTTTCCTCACAAATGTGTATGCTCCTCCCGCAACTTTTATTTCTATATATATATATATATATTTTTTTTTCTTTGTAACCTATATATAGTCTTTTTCTCTTTATTTACTTCAGTGTTCCTGAGATATCATTAGACGAAAGCGCTTGAGCACCATTCTGTGTTTCCTTTCCTTCGTGGTTTTATTCATCATAAATATTTTTCACGTGTTACTTTCGTGAAATAATTTTCATATATATATATATATATATATATATATTAGTGATGTAGCGGATGTCATTTTTTTCACATCCGCGGATGCGGATGCGGATGAGGATGTTTGATTTCAACATCCGCGGATGCGGATGTCTACATTTTCGTTATTTTTTAGGATATATTCGAGATTTGTGTGTTTAACGTATATAATAAGTTATTATATAGAGAGAGCTGTAGCTATAATGTAGTATAATTGATTAATTGTACAATAATTGCTGTACTTTTCTCTGAACATATAAAATAATATCAAGCATCTAACTAATATAGAAATCAATTAGTGAATTCGTCTGCAAATAAATTCGTTATATTTTGTTGAGTTTCAGCCACAATTAGAAACCATAATTGTGTTACCAGGATGCGGGACGTGAACCCAACTCAAATGCATCCCACCAACCTCTTTCCCCAACCTCCACCCTTATAGAAAGAGATCTTTAATTAGCTTGATAACTATTTATATTAAGTTTAAAGTTTTATTAGGCATATTTATAAATGAGTAATTAAAATAAAGTAAACTAAGATGTTCATCGTTTAATGACTCAAGAAACTGAGAGACAGATTCTGTGATAGATTTGCTTGTTGAAGGTGTTGGTTCTGTCACTGAAACTTTTATTCTTTTGGTGGGTGGCGAAGCGACAGATTCAAGAGATTGAAGCTCTTCAACTGCTTTGCCAAGTGATGATTTAACTCGTTCTAATGTACTAGGTGAAATAACTTAGCTTTGTAACGTGGATCTAAGTAGGTTGCAAGAGAGTAACTTCATACAAGAACAGCCTCTCGTCTTGTCGCTTGCATCACTTTTGCGCACAATGAACTAGTTCTATTAATATAGTAGAATTTGATAATTTCCGCTTATTAATGACATTTTATCTCAACGGTCCACATCCGCACGACATCCGCAGTCCAAAGTGCGGATGCGGGTGCGGATGCGAGAAAATGTGCGGATGTTCCGCGGATGCGGATGCGGATGTGACCTACATCACTAATATATATACATTATAACTGCAAACACGCAGTATAATTAACGTAAAGAACGACGCTTTGTATAGGAGAATTATCCGCGCAAGATGAGAGCGAAAGAACGAAACAAAGGAAAAAATGAGGTAACCACCCGGGAATCGAACCCGGGATCTTCCGATTGCCGGTCAGATATGATAACCATTACACCACGGGCCTCACTCAGTCAAATGTCGTAATTCCTCTACATGCGCGCAGAAACCAATGCTCCAAAGGGGCACCTCCCGCATGCCGTAACATTATATACATTATAACTGCAAACACGCAGTATAATTAACGTAAAGAACGACGCTTTGTATAGGAGAATTATCCGCGCAAGATGAGAGCGAAAGAACAAACAAATGAAAAAATGAGGTAACCACCCGGGAATCGAACCCGGGATCTTCCGATTGCCGGTCAGATATGATATACCGGGTGTCCGAGAATTATCTGTACAATTTTTGGCTGTTATTAAAAGTCAACCATGAAGTGTAGAAATTCCAGTGTTGAGCGAATTGATGTGGATATGCTGCAGCGTACATGGCAACATTTGGATTATCGATTGGATGTTTTGCGAATCACTGATGGTGCACATATCGAATGTTTGTAACAACGTTACTTTAATAAAAGAAACTTTTGAAAATACAGATTCTAAATAATCTTGTTTAAGAATTTTACGTGTGTTATCAAGAATTTTATTAAAAGATGAAATTGTACAGATAATTTTCGGACACACTGGAATTTCTAAAAAACTTGTCAAAACTTGGTATCAGAAAAAACTTAATGAGATTCTCTGTAAAATGGGACAACACTGGAATTTCTACACTTCATGGTTGACTTTTAATACAGCCAAAACTTGTACAGATAATTCTCGGACACCCTGTATATATATATATATATATATATATATATATATATATATATATATATATATATATATATATATATATATATATATATATATATATATATTGGGAAGCAATCAGATCGCACATGGCCCAAATAAAATGGAGAACAATTTTCGAGAATAAAACAACTGAAGAAATGCTAACAACCTTGGAGGAAAAAACGCTGAGAATTTTAGAAAAATATGCCCCGAAATCACAGCCAAAAGGAAAGAGGAGCTGGCTAGAAAGGCAAAAGAGAACACTATTCCGCAAAAGAAAGAGAGTGGAGGCGAAGTTAGGAAACTGCGGAGATAATGACAGGAAAACAATAAAAGAAAAACTGGAGGGTATCGATAGGGAAATACAAGCCCTGATTAAGGACCATACAGAGAGGGAAGAAGAAAAGGCGGTAGAAGCAATAAAGGAAAATCCAAAATACTTCTATAGCTATGCAAAAAGGAAAACAAAGACGCGCACCGCTATTGGGCCCTTAAGGACGGGAAATAATGAACTAACCGACGATCCAAAAGAAATATCTGATACATTGAGAGCTCAATATGAATCAGTTTTCAGTACCCAAAAAGTGACAAAGCGATACCTGACATAAATGCATTCTTTGAAGAGGAATTGCAAGGAGAGTATATAACAGACTTTGAGTTTACACCAGAAGATGTAGCGAGAGCTATAGCAAATGAAACTACATTCAGCTGCAGGTCCGGATAAATGGAACGCATTATTGATTAAAAACTGTAAAAATGAAATAGCTACACCTTTATACTGGATATGGAGAAGATCCCTAGACACTGGGGAAATACCGAGCATCTTGAAAAGAGCAAACATTGTCCCTATATATAAAGGAGGGGACAGATCTCAAGCAAAGAACTATAGACCAGTGTCATTGACGTCCCACCTCACCAAAGTATTTGAAAGAATAGTTAGAGAGAAAATTTATGATTTCCTGGAGACACGGGAAAGATTCAACGAAAATCAGCATGGATTCCGATCAGGTAGATCATGCCTATCACAACTAATAGAGCACTACAACAATATCCTAGATGCATTGGAAGGCAATGACAACTACGATGTTATATACACAGATTTTGCTAAAGCTTTCGATAAATGTGACCATGGTATAATAGCACATAAAATTAAAGACATGGGAATAACAGGCAAAGTGGGAAAATGGATCTACAACTTCCTTAGTGATCGTCTGCAGGTCGTCAAAATTCAAGGTATATCATCATCAGAATCGGAAGTACGCAGCTCAGTACCACAAGGGACAGTACTGGCCCCAGTCCTGTTCATTATCATGCTAACAGACATAGACAGCGGAGTAAACAGCAATAGTATAGTAACATCCTTTGCAGACGATACAAAGATCAGCAGAAAAATCAGCGATGTACATGACGTGGAGGCCTTGCAGAGGGACACGAACAAAATATACAAATGGTCAGAAGACAACATGTCACTCAACGCCGAGAAATTTCAGCTCTTGAGATATGGTAAAAGAAGAACTTAAACAGACTGCATATTATGCTCCAGATAGACAGGAAATTCAGAGAAGCATGAAAGCGATGGATCTCGGGATAATAATGACAGATGATGCGAAATTCGAAACACAAAATCAGATAGTGATAAATAAAGCAAAAAGAGTTGCCGGACAGGTTCTAAGAACGTTCAAGAGAAGGGCCAGGACAGTAATGATTCCCCTGCTAAAAACACTGATTATACCAAAACTTGAATACTGCTCAGTTTTGACGTCCCCATATAAAAAGGAAGAAACTAATAAACTAGAAGAAACGCAAAGGCATTTCACAGCCAAGATTGATGGCTGCAAAGAACTCAACTACTGGGAAAGACTACGTAAACTAAATCTGTACTCACTGGAAAGAAGAAGAGAGAGGTACATCATAATCTACATATGGAAAATGATCGAAAAACTGGTACCAAACCTAAAACTAAACCCAATTACCATTCAAACAACACTGGAAAATAGGAAAGGCAGAATGTGTAGTGTTCCCAAATTAAAGGCACGACAAGGGACCTCCTCAACCCTGAAGGAAAATAGCTTGGTTGTCAGGGGCCAAGACTTTTCAACCAGCTTCCTAAGGACCTCAGAAACGTAACGGGGGTCAAAGTTGAAGTCTTCAAGAAAAGACTGGATGCCTGGCTCAGGACAGTACCAGATGAGCCTGGCGTGCCTGGCTATGTACGGTGGAGAGCGCAAGAAAGCAACTCGCTCCTCCACCAGGCCAGACCTAGAGGCGGGGCCACCAGCTTGACCTCCGTGTGAAGAGAGACCAACGCACGAAACAACATAAGGTTCATAAGGTGTATATATATATATATATATATATATATATAGATAGATAGATAGATAGATAGATAGATTTATTATGAATTGGATTACGGATTTATTGGAGTGAGGAGTCGCCTCTCGTGTACATATACAGAGTAAGATATGAAGCATTTGCAGCCGTCCTGTCTACGATGTAATCAAGTTAAAATTCCAGACTGTGCAATTATATTAAGATTCACGCATGCGCACTCTCGTGTCCCATTTAAACGATGAGGTCATTAAATAATTAAGCCTTTGGGTACTGAGTTGGTAATACGATCGTAATAATAGTAATAATAATAATAATAATAATAATAATAATTGAAGAGGGCTAGAAACTGGCAACAGCGCTCAGGCCAACTAATGTGGCCTATTAATCTAACTCCTGGATTATCGGTAATTGAGCCCCGTTCCCCTTCGCTTATAGGGGAACGGCGTTACTGAGTGAGCTACGAACACTGGCTAGTGATACAATGTACGTGGGTACGTGCATCGTGCATAAGACGAAGATAGCTAATATTCGAACCCTTTTTATACGTTCAAGAGAGCGCTATCTCCTATTCGAAAGATGTAACTGTAATATATATATATATATATATATATATATATATATATATATATATATATATATATATATAAGTAGGCTAATTACATCACTGCTTATATTTATTGTAATAATATCATAAGATAAAAAGAGATTGTGTTCTCCAATTGGGAATATTTTTTAGTTTCGGGCCCCATTATAAAATACTTCCTTAATTCTTTTAAAAAAAACCAAAAAAGTCGCGCCAGAAAAACACAAAAAATTATCATTAGTTTGCAGAAATTATTTAGTGTCACGCTATTTTCCCTCAAAGAATATCAACATAAAATTAGGAGTGGACAAATTTGGAATTCGTTTGTTTTCCATATTGAGGTGGAATGATTATATTTTTCGTCTTGTTTGCTCCTAATTTCATGAAGGCAGTGGAGGTGGGTGTGTACGTGTGTTGTATATATACACATATATATATATAATATATAATATATATATATATATATATATATATAATATATATAGTGTGTGTGTGTGTGTATGTGTGTGTGTGTGTGTGTGTGTATAAAAATAAAATAAAAAGTGTACACAAAGAATGGCCGTGTGTAAATTGCTCATTTATATATAGTTGTGATGGTATATTTTCCTCAACCACACACTTTCACTTACCATTTTATAATCATCAATTTTGCTGATTGATCTTAGCATAAGATTGACGTGAACGATGGTTGGTCGATCC
>JAJOZX010003288.1:450000-452500 GCA_023014485.1 Bathynomus jamesi | reverse complement strand
ATAATTGCACTCACGTTTATTCATATGTAAAAATTTTGAAACTCAAATTCAAATCTTCAAAAACTATAGCGCAAATAGTTTTATATATATATATATATATATCAGTGGCGTACGCAGGATTTCCCTAAGGGGGATTGAGGTGGGGGTCTACATTTTTTAAATATTATTCTGAAGAAGTTATTTTTTGTCCTTAATGAACGAAAATGAAAATTAATATTAAAAAAAGGTGAAATAATATTTATTTGATTATTAATAATAATTAGTAGTAACAAAAAATTGACTCCTATTTTAATTTAAAATATAAAATCAATTCTCGTAGGCTTCTTTCGCCAATTCTTTAATTATTAAATCCATATCCAGGTTAGTTTCCCTATAAATATACATCAGAGCCACTCCGTTTAATCTCTCTTCAGATACTGTCGATCTTAGATAAGTTTTTAATCGCTTTAATGTTGAAAAACATCTTTCTGCCTCACAATATAGCAACCGGAACTGTCACGAGGTTGCATACGAGGTTATAAACTACTTCTCCAACCCCTTCTTTGGAGAGAAATGAGTCATGCATTAGTTTGCAAGCGCCATTTTCTCGCTATTATTTTTAATAATAATAATAATAATAATAATAATAATAATAATAATAAAAATAATAATAATAAATGAATACTTTGTGTGTGACAAAAATAATTTGCCAGTTGCCACATGGTTAAGCTGCCTTATTGAGCAAACGTTCTATTCGCTTCTCTCGAAATGAAACTATTTGCCTTACTTCTTAATGGGGTGGGGTGGGGGTCCAGACCCCATGACCCCCCTTTGCGTACGCCACTGATATAATATATATATATATGGCAAAGGGAATGAATTTCTATATAGAATTTTATTATTTTTTTTTTAAATCATAATCTTAATTTTTTCTTGCCGTGATTATCCATTGTGTCAAATTTCCATTTATTCTGGCCATTAGATCCATTTTACTTTAATTTCGTTCCACAGCCACAAAAAGTGGCCATCTCAACTTTAAGACGCACGCACATCCACGCACACACATACACACACGCACAGCACACACACACACATATATATATATATATCACACACTCCATTTTTAATTTTTGAAAAGGCAATGTTTATTTACAAACTGAAATTGGCTATTTTCCTTCTTCCAAGAATACAACCTTGAGTAGAGTTGATCTTTTTCTTTTCTTTTTAAAACTTGAAGATCGCTCAGAGAACACTTTAAGTGAGCTTCCACTTCACTCAGATGAGATAGCAATTCAAGATACTTTTGGATCGTTATTGTTGGCAAAAAAATATAAGTATTATATTATTACTATATTATTATTAACCTCCGGGTGAGAGAAGGTAATTATTATATATATATATATATATATATATATATATATATATATATAAAAAATCGTATACGTAATCCTATATTTGTATGGGACCGTACTTTATCGATGTAATATTAAGTTTCGTATCTAAAACTTAAGCCTATATTATATTAAATACGCCTTAAGAGGTTCCTAATAGAAGATAATGCGCGAGTCAAGCCAAACTAATTTAAGAGTTCTCACCTGTGCTGTTCACACCGCTGGGGCGGATTCGTTTGTCGTACTTTCCTTCACCGAGAATATCGTCCAATATCTGTTTTTCCTTCTCTCTGTAGTTGTGTTTGGCAGAGTAACGAATTGAGCTGAAACGGAAGAAGCAATTAGCTATATTTATAATCTAACTCAAATCTCAAATGCAAACGTTGAACGAGTCAATGAATGCAATATTAATATGGAATAAAAACATATAAAACACTGCCCTCAGGCAGTACTTCCGTGATTTCCCGTGGAATGATTACTGCTTCCATGGCCGGGGCCCTGCCGAATGTGCTGAGCGCATTACGGAGGTGATTCTCTCGAACATGGAGGCGTACATTCCATATTCTCTTCCTACTACTAATGCAAAAAAACCTTGGTTTAACTTTACTTGTTCTAATGCTAACCGCGAGAGAGAGGAGTTTTCCAGAAGGCACCGTCGCCATCTGTTTACTCGTCACAATCTTCCGCACGACTATTCCTTTACCTTTAACAACACACAACTCAATCCTTCCTCTTCTCTTAACATTTTTGGCGTTTGCTTTTCTCGTGATCTTTCCTCGAAAGATCACATACAGGGGGGGCCAAAAGTCACCCGACAGTTGAAAGTAAACTATTAATGAATAACTGTCGGTTGACTTTTGGCCCACCCTATATACTGTACTCTCTCCAAAACAGCTTCTGAGATGTTAGGTGTGCTGTACCGCTTCCGCAGCTTCTTCACCCCAACTCAATTGCTCTCTCTGTACAGGGGATCTTGTCCGTTCCTGTATGGAGTATGCTTCTCATGTATGGGGTGGCTCAGCCCACACAGCCGTACTTGTCCGGGTGGAATCAAAGGTTTTTCATTTCATCAATTTCCGGGCCTCTTACTGATTGTCTTCAAACCCACTCTCTTTGCCGCAATGTTGCCT
>JAJOZX010003288.1:367500-445000 GCA_023014485.1 Bathynomus jamesi | reverse complement strand
CCTTCAATTATCGAAATTTTTACTTATCCCACTTTTTATGCCAATGGCCTAAAAAAAAAATATATATATATATATATATATATATATTACTTCAGGATTCCCGGGGTTAACCCCCAGGATGGGGTTGAAGGAGACCGTATGTGCTCTGTTTTTTTAGCAAAGGGAAATGGAATTCACGTTAAAAAATTCAAAATTCCAAAAGGAAAATGCAACAACGAAAATATTATTTATTGTTACAGTTCATTTCCATTTTGAGTTAAAAATACAAAAAAGAGGACAACAGAATACTATATATATATATATATATATATACGTAAAGAGCGACGCTTGTATAGAAGAATATCCCCCCAGGACAAGGGGGCACAAGAGAAGACCAGGAGCAAGCAAAAATGTTGATGGCTCTCACAAATGAGTTTATGCTGACACAGGAGATAACAGAAAATACCAGAAAAAATAACTGCCTGGATCTGGTATTCACGAATAGCACGAACTTGATTGCTGATATAAAAATAACCCCAACCATTATCTCAGACCACAACTTAATCGAGATATCAACAAATATGACGACAACATTAAAAGACAATACACATATTGAGGAAAGAAGCAAATTTGGGGTCTTTAACTTAAACTCTAAGACTATAAATTGGGAAGCAATCAGATCGCACATGGCGCAAATAGAGTGGAGAACAGTTTTAGAGAATAAAACAACTGAAGAAATGCTAACAACCTTGGAAGAAAAAACGCTGAGAATTTTAGAAAAAATATGCTCCGAAATCACAGCCAAAAGGAAAGAGGAGCTGGCTAGAGAGGCAAAAGAGAAGAATATTCCACAAAAGAAAGAGAGTGGAGGTGAAGTTAGCCAACTGCGGAGATAATGCCAGGAAAGTAATACAAGAAAAACTGGAGGGTATCGATAGGGAAATACAAGCCCTGATTAAGAACCATACAAAGAAAGAAGAGGAAAAGGCGGTAGAAGCAATAAAGGAAAATCCAAAATACTTCTTTAGTTATGCAAAAAGGAAAACAAAAAGCGCACCGCTATTGGGCCCTTAAGGAAGAGAAATAATGAACTAACCGACGATCCAAAAGAAATATTTGAAACATTGAGAACCCAGTATGAATCAATTTTAGTACCCCAAAAAATGACAAAGCGATACCTGACATAGATGCATTCTTTGAAGAGAAATTGCAAGGAGAGTGTATAACAGACTTTGATTTTACCCCAGAAGATGTAGCGAGAGCTATATGAGAAATGAAACCACATTCAGCTGCAGGTCCGGACAATTGGAACGCATCATTGATTAAAAACTGCAAAAATGAAATAGTTACACCTTTATACTGGATATGGAGATCCCTAGACACTGGGGAAATACCGAGCATCTTGAAAAGTGCAGACATTGTCCCGATATATAAAAGAGGGGACACTCACACAAAAAACCATAGACCAGTGTCATTGACGTCCCACCACTTGCAAAGTATTTGATAGCCAGACCTAGAGGCGGGGCCACCAGCTTGACCATCGTGTGAAGAGAGACCAACGCACGAAACAGCAACGAGGTTAACGAGGTGTATATATATATATATATATATATATATATATATATATATATATATATATGTGTGTGTGTGTGTGTGTGTGTGTGTGTGATTTTGTTATCTATAAGTTATACAATTCTATTTAACACAATCTCTTTCGCTACCTAACTACCTATAACGTCCCTATAGCAGCCAGCACCCATACCCCTAGTTATGTAATGTAAAACAGGGACGGATGGGGTGCTAAATAATATCCTCTCCCCTGTTAAGAGCTTACAGTATATACTTGTACTCCTTGCACCTCAACACTCCTTCTGTGAAAATTCAATCTCCGGACTTCATTCAATTTCGGAGTGAAACCTAACAATCAGGATTTTATCAACGTGGAATATATATATATATATATATATATATATATAATATATATATATATATATATATATATATATATATATAATATATTATATATATATATATATATATATATATATGATGCAACACACAAGGAAAAAGAAAAATGATTCCAAGGCCTTTCGTGTATTCAGAATTACTCCTCGTCAGGGAACCTTCTGAATACACGAAAGGCCTCGGAATCATTTTTCTTTTTCCTTGTGGGTTTGCATCATTCATTCATTTCACGTGTTTAATTGTGAAATTCATCCCATATATATATATATATATATATATATATAGAGAGAGAGAGAGAGAGAGGAGAGAGAGAGATACATCCAAAATATTTATTTAATTACTTAATTTCAGTGAAGTAAACAGGAAACATAAACATAAACAAAAGAATTTCAGTAAAATTTTACCCTTCTCAGAAATAGAATTGGTTTATATAAACAACGGACCTCTGGAAATAAACATCATTCCTCATTGAAGACAACCTCACTTTAATTCATTATTGCTAAAAGTAATAAACTTCCCCATTTCATTTACAAAACTGGCAACTTTGTTTGTATAAACTGGCAACTTTATTATATAAAGTTGCCATTTATATAATTAATTGGAGAAAGGGGACAGATGACAATTAACAGTTTTCCATTAAGTATCGTTTGAATACCGTATTTTATAACGAAATTTCGTTGTCATTGGTAAAATAAAATAATAAATTGATTTAATAACAGACCAGGCTTCTTATTGTCGAGTATGTCCTTGTAATCTCAAAAGAAACGCGATATTTTCTGATAAAAAGCTGGTATCACTAATTCTTTTTGTACAATGTTTGCTACACTGTGAGAAGTGGAGTTCCATATGGCATTAAAATTTAAACCGTTTTATTTCTTAGTATGTGTCAAAATAGGTTAAGAAAAGGCTCCTCACAGAATTAGGTTTCAAATTGGGGACCACACCGACACTAGCCAGGAATTTACTGGCTCTCATTTTTTACCATACGTATCAAAGGGGAACCTATACAGTTAGTTAGGATCCGTTTATTACTTAAAACGTTAAAATTGCAAAAAGTCCATTTAGGCCAGCGTTCTCAAATCTAAAAAATAAAAATTAGAACCTCAACTCCAAAAAATAAGAATTCCCTCCCAAAAATAAGAATACCCATAATATATCGTTAACATTTTATTCTTGAACCAATAACAACAACAAAATTGAAATGTTTCTCCAGTCAAAACAAACAAAATCCACCCCACTCTCAGTGAGAACATTGCCTGGACCGCTTCTTGACTTTTGCCAAATGAAAAACTGAAAAATTTAAAAATAAGAAAAAATAAAAATAAATAAGATTTGAGGCCAAAAATAAGAACAAATCTTAGGAATAAGGACACTTGAGAACCCTGATTTAGGCACTTAAACTTGAAGGCTCTACAAATTATAATGTTTACAATGTACATATACCTACTACTACTACTACTACTACTACTGATGATAATAATAATAATAATAATAATATAATAATAATAATAAACACTTTATTGACTTACTGAACAAGAATCGAAGATTCTGTGAAGAGAAAAGCCACGACCATAAAATGAACGATTCCCATAAGTGAAGCGACCAAAGGGACGGCGCCCCCTATCTGCACCCTCTTTTCTGCCATTCTCACTTGCAGTGGGGACGGAGAGCTCACCCCTTATACTTCAGCAACCTGACGAAGAGAAATCTTCATTAATTCCAGAAATAAGAAATTAAGTTTTTGTTATTATTATTCACCTGCAAGCTAATTGTTATCTGCCATATTCGCAGAGAGAGAGAGAGAGAGAGAGAGAGAGAGAGAGAGAGAGAGAGAGAGAGAGAGAGAGAGAGAGAGAGAAATTCTAAAAAGCTAATATTCATTCTTGCCATATATTTACATTCATAACTTCTAACTGTATGATAAATTAATTTACAGTTATATACGATACATTATCAACCGAATCCCTTTAGGTACAGTTTATTTAAAAAAAAACCTGTCGTCAGACTACCAAACTATTATCGGGACTACCAAACTGCTCTCCCCCATTACCCCACCCCTCTCCCCCATTTACCCCCACCCCCACCCTTCCACCATTACCCCCAGGGGGGAAGGGGGCTGGCACCTTGCAACAATTGATCAACATTGCAATTGCATATATGCACTCGAACATTTTGCGGTCATACTACTAACTTGGAAGATTGTGTAATTATACAATGCTCTTCAACCTGGGTATCGTTTTTGAAGTACTTACATTCACTTGTAATAGACATTAAATAGCTCGTGCTCGGCCGCGGAGTGACCTAGGACCGGAAAACTTGACATAGCACATCGGCAGCTCATGGGCTATCAGTTGGTGGTGGTTTGCAGAATTTTCAGATGTGCTGTTTAGGCTGTGCACGGTTCCGAAGAAAACGGAGAGACACACAGACACATTTTAGCTCAATAGTATATTAGATACATGTTAAACTTTATGAAAATGGTCTTAACGCAAAAAAAAAATTTTTATTATTTTTTTTATCGAGTCCCCCCCTTTATGTTGCATAAATTAATCAATTAATTAACCACTACCTTGAAAATAATGAATAATTCTTTGTGATAATTCTATTTTACAGATGAAGAAGAGGCGAGAGATTTTCATCCAACTTCAAAGACATCAAAACCCCCTTTCAAAACGAGGCAAAGGCAACATTGGAATCACTATGGACGTAGCAGCTGCTCTAGACCGAAAACGAATCAGTGATAGAAGGGTAACCCAAATACTTATTCCATTTGCTAAACAGGTAGGAGCCAATGTCCGTGAACTTTCTTTGAGTTCCAGTGCCATCAGGATGCAGAGGAGGAAGCATCTGAAGACCTTAGCTGAAGAAATCCGACGTTCATTTCCTCCTAGGGTTCCTCTTCTGTTGCAGTGGGACGGGAAAATGATGCCAGATTTGATAGGTAGGGAAAATGTAGATCGCTTGCCCATTCTTGTATCTGGAGAAAACTGCACCAAATTACTCGCAATTCCGAAGCTACCGAATCTCAAAGGCTGATGCAATGGCCCGTATCATTAGAGAAACAGTTGACGAATGGAACTTACGTGATCAGGTAAAAGGACTGTGTTTTGATACGACTGCAGTGAATACTGGAACGTTTGGTGGTGTTTGCATTTTAGTAGAACGTGAACTAAATAAAAAAGTGCTTCACATCGTATGCCGCCGTCATATACACGAGCTGATCCTTGAAAAAGTATTCACTTCGGTTGTGCATGGTGTGTCAAAAGGGCCTAATATCACGATTTTCAGCTCTTTTCGAGACTACTGGTCAAACATTCGTCTCCATGATTATACGACGGGTGTTAATGATGATGCCATATTTAATAGGATTAAGGACTGGAAGCAAAAGATCATTTGGTTTGCAAAGAGGGCCATTCAAGAACAATTGCCCCGAGATGACTACAAAGAACTGCTAGAATTAGTCATCATCTTTCTAGGAGGAGTACCACCGCAAGGCATTCGGTTTCGGGCACCTGGACCAGTTCACCGTGCACGCTGGATGGCAAGAGCATTGTATTCACTAAAAATGTGGATGTTTCTTGAGCAGTTTTCTTTGCCGTCCACGTCAAGTACCCGCAGTTCCTCCCATACCACAAACAAATTATGGATGAATCTTTGCGAAATAAATATATTCATTTGTAAGTTTTATGTTACAGCATGGATCGAGTGCCCTCTTTCTACTTTTGCCGCATCAAATAATCTACAACTTCTAAAAGAATTACAAAATTATGAAAATCCAAACGTTAAAACAGCCGCGCTTTCATCGATAAGCAAGCATCTTTGGTACCTTAGTGACGTATTAATTGGAATGGCGTTTTTTAATCAACGCCTGCCCCTATCCACTAAGCGAAGAATGGTTGAAGCAATCACAGGTAAAGTTGGATCGGAAGACCCACCGTCGGGTGATGATTTCAGATACTTCAAATATAACGGAATTAAGAGTGGAAGATTTTGTAAATGCTCGAACCAATGACTCGTTTCAGATTCTTAATGTACCTTTTACATTTCTAGAGAAAGATCCAAGCACTCGGGAAGATGACAATGATTTTCAGGTTGACCAAAAGGCAGTATTTAATATAAAACCTGTGAATGAGTTAGCGGAGAGAGGAGTAGCTCTTATTCAGGAATTTAACACTTCACTAACAAGAGATGAAGAGCAACAACAATATTTATTACGAGTAGTTGAAGATCACTGCAATGCTCTTTCAAAGACCATTAAAAGCGACTCGCTTTTAAAAAGTTTCGAGTAAAGATGTCTACTAAACCTATATTACCAATGTAATGTACCGAATTGTATGATATGTATATTACAAATATACTGCATTAGTAAAACAAATATGATATTAGTAGCATCAGTACCAGGGCCGGATTAACCATTAAGCAAAATAAGCCCGTGCTTAGGGCATCAAAGGAAGGGGGGCACCACAGAAATTTTCCATTGTCGGATTTACCATGGATTTATTATACTATTATAATCGCGGCTTATAGCCTATAAGCTGTTGAAAACTGAATTATATATATTCATATATAGTATTTATTTTTTTTCATTGTTTGAATTTGTAGTGAACAACAACCCTTTTGAGAGAATAAATATATTTCGTTGTAATCACACACTTTACGCTTTGCGTTATTATTTTGTTTATATCAAATCTTTGAGCGCCATATTAAAAATACATATAGATTAAATATTTCGTGTGCTATAGTAAATGTAAAAACAAGATTCAGTCATGCTGAACTTTATAAAATAATTGTAGAAGACAATATTGAGTGTGCCTTCCCAATGTAGAAATTGCCTTTCGTATATTTTTAACATTAATGGTCACAAATTGCTCAGCTGAGCGTTCATTTTCTCAGTTGAAGTATATTAAAAATACCAACAGAACAACTATGCAACAAGGCAGGCTGGATGCCTTATCTACTAAGTATAGAAGCAGATGTGTTACGTAAGATTAGTTTTGAGGATCTGATCAAAGACTTTGCAATTAAAAAAGTAGGAGAAAACTTTTCAAATATAAATGAAGTGGAAGTATACAAAAATAAACATTATTTTCCATCTTACTGTAAGTTTTGTTTCATTTCAAAAAATAAAATTTTATTTTATGGTTTATTTTTGTTTATATTTTGAATTACATATATATGGGGCACCAAAATCTTTTAAGTGCTTAGGGCCTCTAAAGGTCTTAATCCGGCCCTGATCAGTACCACAACTAATTTGTAATGTTAACTGTTAAAAAACGTGAGCTAAACCAATTTATACAATCTGTTTTCTAAACGTTGCTTGCGCAATGCGCAACCTCTAAATATCATTTCATGTGAAAGAAATTTTGCATACACCATTTTTTTGGATCGTCCTCATAAAATAAAACGTTCGCAACTCAAAAAAATTTTTATTGCGTTTTCACCTCTATATGATAAAAGCACCCTAAAATATAATATATACGAGGGTAATTCAATAAGTATCCGCACTTTTTATTTTCACAATTTTATTTTCACATCTGATAGATTATAAACACATCACTTCCCAACATGGTCTCCCTGTTTCTCAATACACTTAGTCCAGCGATCTACAAGCTTCCTAATGCCATCGCAAAAGAATGTTTTTGGCTGTGTGCGTAGTCAGTCATGCACCGCTTCCTTCAGGTCATCATCGCCTTGGAATCGCTGACCTCTCAAAGCGTCTTTTAGTGGTCCAAACAGGTAAAAATCCGAAGGTGCCAGGTCTGGACTGTAGGCTGGATGGTCGAAAACTTTAAATTTACGTTCTTGAAGGCATTTTCTAGTCTGTGCAGCGGTATGAGGGCGCGCATTGTCGTGTAACAGAATAACACCTTCTGACAATCTCCCTCTCGGTTTTGTGCGAATTGCTTGCTTTAACTCATTCCGAAGCATGTCAGAATACGATGCACTTGTTACTGTAGTTCCACGCTCTAGATAATGTTCAAGGATAGGGCCTCGTTTATCCCAAAACAGTGTTAGCATAACTTTACCCGCTGACGAGTGCGCTTTGAACTTCCTTGCAACAGGAGATGTTGGATGCTTCCATTGCATGTTCTGTCGTTTGCTTTCTGGTCCATAGTGATGGATCGAGGTATGGACGTCTGCTCTCGTCTTTTGGCGCGGTATCATAATGAAGGTGAAAACTTTTTGGAGCGCATTATCACTGGAGATGAAACCTGGATCCATCACTATGAACCAGAAAGCAAACGACAGAGCATGCAACGGAAGCATCCAACATCTCCCGTTGCAAGGAAGTTCAAAGCGCACCCGTCAGCAGGTAAAGTTATGCTCTGTTTTGGGATACACGAGGCCCTATCCTTGAACATTATCTAGAGCGTGGAACTACAGTAACAAGTGCATCGTATTCTGACATGCTTCGGAATGAGTTAAAGCAAGCAATTCGCACAAAACGGAGAGGGAGATTGTCGGAAGGTGTTATTCTGTTACACGACAATGCGCACCCTCATACCGCTGCACAGACTAGAAAATGCCTTCAAGAACTTAAATTTGACGTTCTCGACCATCCAGTCTGCAGTCCAGACCTGGCACCTTCGGATTTTTACCCGTTTGGACCACTAAAAGACGCTTTGAGAGGTCAGCGTTTCCAAGGCGATGATGACCTAAAGGAAGCGGTGCATGACTGACTACGCACACAGCCAAAAACATTCTTTTGCGATGGCATTAAGAAGCTTGTAGATCGCTGGACTAAGTGTATTGAGAAACAGGGAGACTCTGTTGAGAAGTGATGTGTTTATAATCTATCAGATGTGAAAATAAAATTGTGAAAATAAAAAGTGCGGATATTTATTGAATTACTCTAGTGTATATATGTATATATATATATATATATATATATATATATATATATATTATATATATATATATATATATATATAATATATGAAAATTATTTCACGAAAGTAACACGTGAAAAATATTTATGATGAATAAAACCACGAAGGAAAGGAAACACAAAATGGTGCTCAAGCGCTTTCGTCTAATGACATCCTCAGGAACACTGAAGTACATAAAAGGTTACAGCCTATATATAGGTTACAGAAAGAAAAAAAGAAAAAAATAAATAACATACATACACACACACACACATATATATATATATATATACATACATACATATCTATATATACAAATACATACATACATACATACATACATATATATATGCAATAAACAGAGAAGTAAAAATTAAAAATTAAAAATTAAAACCTTAAAGGATTACCAGTGAGGCGTACAGATTTGTAAGGAAAAATATCGATTTTTAGCACAAGATCAAATGGATTATAAAAATACAAATTTATACTGGAACTCTGCCCGGGTTTTAACACACTGCTGCCTATGGTCAGGTTGCGATATATATAAAAAAAAATAAAATGCAAATTAAAAGTTAATAAAGTAGCAGACAAGTTTACCAAAGATTTAATGTTTTACCCTTCTTATCTAAATCTGTTTTAAAGGAATTCAAAATAACAGGATCGAGTTGAAAAAGACCTTTGCTTATGTTGAAGTTATTTGAAAGTTGGATAATGGCAGACTCAAGAATATTTCTATTAACAATGTTGCTTGAATGGAATAAAACTGAAGCATTATTCCAATCAATACAGTGGGCTAACTCTGACAAATGGACAAAAAGGGCACTGGACAACTGTCCTGTTCTAACGGAATATTGATGCTGTTTTATACGTGTGTGCAAATCCTTTCCCGTCTGACCTATGTAAAAGGAATCACATTGTTTACAGCCAATTTTATAGATAATGCCTGAATTATTGGGTAGGGCTATTTTTTATTATGATTTTTCACAATATTGTTATATGAAAATACTACATTAATATCCAAAAGTTTAAGTACATTATCAATGCCTAAAAAGCCCGGGATGGAAAATGGAAGTACTAAAATATTTTTTGACAAAGTACGAGTGTTAATATTGACACGATAGAAAGTTCGTTTTGCCTTGTTGAGACAAGATTCCATAAACGCAGATGGATAACACAAATCACTTCCAATACCGTTGATTTTTTCCAATTCGGCATCGATGTATTCCGGACTGGCGATCCTAAGGGCGCGGAGAAACATTGATGAAAATATGGCCTTCTTAGTCGGGGTATCATGTCCCGAGTAAAAGTGTACCCTTGTGGGTTTACATCATTCATTCATTTCACGTGTATATATATATATATATATATCGTAAAGAACGACGCTTGTATAGGAGATATTCCGCGCAAGACGAGAGAGAGAGAACGAAACAAATGAAAAAATGAGGTAACCACCCGGGAAACGAACCCGGGATCTTCCGATTGCCGGTCAGATGCGATACCATTACACCATGGGCCTCACTCTTCCAAATGCCGTAATTCTTCTACATACTCGCAGAAACCAATGCCCCAAGGGGGCTTCGGAATGTATATATATATATATAAAGGCTTGACTAAATTATGTATATTAATAGGAAGTCGCCGAATTTAATTAATATGCAAAACTCCCTCATTAGCATTTATAACTTTGGCCATTTGGAAATAAATTCGGAGAAGCGTTAAAAGAGAAGGCGCAAAGTTGCATACACCGCTTGTAAATTTATCTTAATGTAAAATTATGTGCAGATAATACGATTCTCTTTAAAAAAGATGTTTCCAATATATATACACGGTATCCCAAAATGAATATACCAACAACAAATATTATTTGAGGTTTTATTTTTACAGATATCGAAATTTTTTTAAAAACATGCGAATAATTAAGAGGCTTTGAATTTTTTTAACGGTTGTTTACGTATAGGAGCGACCCGCCGCGAAAGGGTTAAGCGTGTAAGGTACGTCTCATCGGGAGTGTCATTTTTAATTAAGTCCTAATAGGCTATTACTACTCTGCGGTACATTCTAAGTTTCATCTCTCTGTTCATTATCTTAGATTTGAAAGTGGATAAAATGACAATTTCTCGAAAGAAGGAAAAAGAAACTGTTACATTTGTGCATGAAAGTGGTTCAGTTATTGTTGCTCAAAGACGCTTTCGACCTAGAATGAACAAACCACTACTACCTGTAAGACAATATACGAAAATGGGAAAACTGGAACTATACTGAAAGGAAAATCTCCCGGAAGGCGGAACAAATCTCTCAAAAGAATGAATGCAGTTCGTGAAGCATTTACCAGAAGTCCTAAGAAGTCAATTAGGAGAGGAGAGGCTGAGTTGAGCATACCACACTCCTTTGTCCATAGAATCCTTCATAAAGAATTGCATTTTAAAGCTTACAAAGTGCGGGTCTTCCAGCAACTTTTAGAGGAAAAGTATGAAACCAGAATAAAACACACGCAATGATTTAGTCGAAATGATAGTCACATGAACACTTTCCACCAAATCTCATTTTTAGTGACGAGGCTACATTCCATATTGCAAGTAAAGTAAACCGCCATAACAGTAGGATTTCGAGTGAACAAAACCCACGTGAAATCTATGAACATGAGAGGGATTCCCCTAAAGTAAATATCTGGTGTACTTTGTCACGTTCTCCCATCTATGGACCTTATATTTTTTTGACGAACGAACTGTAGCTGGCGGTTCTTACCTAAATATATTGGAGATTTTTATTCCACAGTTGCAAGACTCTCCTTACTCGTTACAAAGAACAACCTTCCAACAAGATGGAGCACCACTACATTTTGCTCGAAACGTTCAAACATTTTTGGACGAAATATTTCCAAGGTGTTAAATTGGTAGGAGAAGACCTACAAAATGGCTTGCTCGTTCCCCCGATCTCTCCCTTTGGACTTCTATCTTTGGAACGTTTGGAAAACAAAAGTCTACCATAACAAACCAAAGGATTGTCAGGAACTAAAACAGCGTATCCGTGATGTTGTCATGCCCATCCGTGAAGCTGGGTTGGAAAATGTGTTTTCAGAATTTGAACGCAGAATAAAGCAAATTATAACTCATGGTGGAAAACATCTAAAAGTTTATTAACTGAATTAAATAAAACTTAAAACGCTTCACAACATAACGTCATTTGGATTTTGCTGCTATCTGAACTAATAAATATATAATTAATATTTGTTTTTGATATATTCATTTTGGGAAGTCTTGGATTACACTGTGTAACAATTTTTTGTTTATGTTGATTTTTCGATCTTTCCTATATGTTTCGGCCACGCTGATTACGGATTTGGCATCGGTTTTGCTCGGAAAACTATAGTTTTTATGATATGGTCAAATTTAGAAATCTTACTTTTTCGCCATTTTTAAGGCATTTTTCTGAGATAGCAAAAGTAATTTCAAGTGCAAAATTCAAAATGTCCCCAAAACTGGGGTTTATTAGTAATGTTCTTATTGGTTAAGGTCCATTATTAAATATTTGTACACATTTGGTTTCTTATTTCTGTTTATAAAATGTTTTTTTGTATTTTTCAGATATTTGAATTAGAATTATATGGTGATGGCTACCAATAGGCCCTGCAGACACTCTGCAGATTCATTTTGCTATGTTTGCGGACATTACATCAATCCAAAGCAAGTAAAGCACAAAATTGACACAGGAACGAAGTTTTGTACAGCATATCACGCTTACTTTGGCATGCCCATGGGCGATCAAGATAAACCATGGGCACCTCACTTTCACTGTGGAAGCTGCCGTTCCACATTAGAACGATGGCTGCGAGGTACCAGAAAAGGCATGCCATTTGCTATTCCTCGCATTTGGATGGAGCAAACCAATCACCACGATGATTGGTACTTCTGCATGGTAGACATTTCACTCTACAAGAGAGGTAAAGGTCGAAAAAATGTCCTATATCCAAATATCCCATCTTCTATTGCCCCAGTTCCCCATAATGAAGATTTACCCGTTCCATGCCCACCAACCATGGAGGAAATAGAAGAAACGCCTTTAATATCCTCCGATGAAGATGAAGATGCTGACTTCGAGGCAAGCTCCAATACGTCACCCCATTTCCCCAACCAGAAAGACATAGACGACCTAGTCAGGGATATGAACCTTACGAAAACCAATGCAGAAATTATCGCGTCTCGCCTTAAAGAGTGGAATCTTTTGGACCCAAGTGTCAAGATCTCTATTTGCGATACGCTTCTTTCTACTCCTGTTTTGCATCGAGCTCTCTTTGCTACTGTTGTGATGTGAATGGCCTTTTTGCTGAGATAGGAATTGAATACAGCCCTGCTGATTGGCGTTTGTTTATTGACAGTTCAACTAGAAGTTTAAAAGGCGTCCTATACATAATGGAACATTTCCATCTATTCCTGTGGCTCATTCGGTTGAATTGAAGGAAGAATATGAAAATGTAAAGCAGTTGCTAGACAAAATGAACTACAGTGAACATAGATGGGATGTATGTGGAGACCTCAAAATGTTAGGATTCCTGCTTGGACTACAGGGTGGTTACACTAAATATGCATGTTTCCTCTGCCTTTGGGACAGCAGAGCAGATGGTGAGCACTTTGTCAGAAAGGAATAGCCCGTGAGAAATGAGCTTAATCCAGGTAAACACAATGTTCTTAACGAAGCCCTTGTTCCAACAGACAAAATTTTGCTACCCCGCCGCTGCATATCAAGCTTGGTCTTATTAAGCAATTCATCAAAGCTTTGGATGCTGAAAGTGATGCTTTTTATCATATACGTTCAATGTTTCACAAACTTTCTGAAGCTAAAATCAAGGGAGGCATATTTGTTGGCTCTCAAGTCAGACGCATGCTAGCATCTAAAGAGTTAAAAGCAAAAATGACAGCTCTTGAAAAAAATGCTTGGCAGTCATTTCGGCTTGTAGTCCATGGATTTTAGTAACAAGAAGACACCAACTACAAAAAGCTAGTAGAAAATCTACTCAAACACTTTCAAAGGTTAGGTTGTAGAATGTCCCTGAAGTTACACTATCTGGACTCGCATTTAGAATTCTCAGACCAAATTTGGGTAACGTAAGTGAAGACATGGTGAACGTTTTCACCAAGATATCCAAACCATGGAGAGGAGATATCAGGGAAATAGGACGAAGCTATGATAGGCGACTATATCTGGTTTAATACGAAATAATCCACGGGACTACAAGAGAAAAAGTCGCTCAAATGTACATTTTTAAGCATTATCCGTTTAGATTTGTGAGCATATTTGTGTGCATATTATATTTGGTGCATTTATATACATTATACGCATTATACACATTATATACATTATATATACACATTATATATCTTTAAATATGAAATATATTTATTTTCCTTTCCTTTTCTTCATTGTGATTTTGCTCTCTGATAAGCCACTAGATACAAAAAATAGATTATGGTTTTCAGAAGAAACTAGAGTTTTCACGAGGAAACTAATGCGATTTTTTAATTCAGCGCACCCAAAAACATAAAGAAACACCAACAACTAAGATAAACACCAATTTTCCAAATTTTGTTACATAGTGTTATTTATAAGTTATATACGGATGGCGCAAAAGTGGCGCATCATAGGAATTTTCAGTGCTGATTATAATATATTATTTTTTTTCTTTTAGGTAGGGGATAGGGGATGGCTGCGAAATTAGTACAGAATTTAAATTCTATACTGATTCATCGATTTGTTGTACCTGGTATTCATACATTAAAACCAAGCTCACCCTCTCGTCTATTGTTAATTTCGCAGGCCATCCCCTACCTAAAAGAAAAAATAATATATTATAATCAACACTGAAAATTCCTATGATGCGCGACTTTTGCGCCACCCTGTATATATATATATATATATATATATATATATATATATATATACACTTTAATTTTACTTCCACTTAAAATTGTTCATTCTGACGAAGTTCAAACTCGTTATCCCAACTTTAGAACTGCAGCTTAACGTGGAATCCGAACCACGACCCAGCAAGGGAGTCAGGAATTACAAAGTCCTCGCCCGCATGGGAATTGTTCATGCAACAGCTAAAAAGAATACAGAAGCCACGACGTTATTTGGCCTTCTAACGCAGAATTAAAGCTGAATATCTGCTATTATGCATCTAGTTTGAATTGGGTTTAATTTTCAAAAATATAATATTACCGCCCAGAATCAATGTATATACAGGGTTGCCCAAAAGTAAGAAAACACGTTCGGATTCTCATAAAACTTTTAGTGAAAACAGACGGAACTAGAAAGTGATAATAAACGTTTCTGAGGTATTTACAGTAATAAAGCTTTTCTATTCAACGCGCCCATCGTTGGTATTTGCAGAACTGCACTCTTATTGGTGCTGATCGGCAAACTCGTTAGAATTTACTCTATTTTATGGGATTTATATCCTACCAATAAAGCTTATCATTTTCATTATCATCATTGGCAAGTTCCGCAATTTGCGGCGATGATATCATCCTTGAATGCTGAAAGAGTAAAACATTTCGTCGCATAAACGATGTCTTTGAATGTAACCATAAAAAGAAATGGGCCGCAGTCAAAACCAAGCTGATCAATCAATTGCCGTCCGATCCACCGACCAAGAAACTTCTTCTTCATTTACGCATTTATGATGTCTTTTGACGCAAATGAAGCCATCTTCAGCTTGGCTTCAGGCACTTTAACCAGAGGAAATTTTAAAGGACACAAAATGAAGTAGAATTAAAAATTTGTTTCGAGAATTTCTTTCGTACTATCTGTAAACAAGCAAAAATCTACATAAGATAAAGAAATGCTTAAACAATTAAGCTTTTATGACTAAAAACAAAAATTATTTATGTTAATCACTCATAAAGATGCGAGGGGGTTTGCTGAGGAGAGTCTCAATACTAAAACACTCCAACCAAATTCATTACCAGTTTCATTTTTATTCTTCCCTAACACCCCCCCACACACACACACCACCTCTTTTTTTTTTTTTTTGGAACACTTCATGTTAATTTGAAAGTTTAAATTGAAGGGAGCAACCTCAAAACTTGCCTCATTTTGGCAGCCATATTGGAAATGGACACAAAGATCACAGTCGCTTCACTTTAACTTTGACTTTAACTGAAGCTGTCTGCAATTGCTTTGGTAAAGGGAACAATTAAATGCTTTGAATAAGATATTATAATATTTGGTAGAACATCCGAAATTTACAGTCTGGAAATTTTTTGGCAATCCCATATATATATATATATACATTTCAACTGCAAAGAACACGCAGTATAAATAACGTAAAGAACGACGCTTGTATAGGAGAACATTCCGCGCAAGATGAGAAGAGAGAACGAACAAATGAAAAAATGAGGTAACCACCCGGGAATCGAAATTATAAAATTATAAAAATACATAAATATATATAAATATATAAAAAAAAGAAGAGAGCCAAAATCAAGATCCAGAGTTTTCAAGATGCCTGGATACTCTGCGTTTGAAAGATTGGAGGTCATAGACAGAGGGGAAGATGGATTGAGGAAGATTATTCCAGAGTTCACCGGTTGAGTAGATGACCGATTAACCCTTGTGTTAGAGAGTTGGACAGAAAAAGCATGAGAATGTGTAGAAAGTCTGGTACTGTAAGCTCTCCTTAAAGGAGGAGGCATGCAATAAGAGAGTTCAGAAGAGCAGTGTCCGTTATAATAGTGATAATGGAGAGTGACGCAACATTGCGATGAAGAGAGAGGGATTGAAGACAAATCAGTAAGAGGCGGGGAAGTGATGAGACGAATTAAACTTTAAACTAAATTGTTTGAATTAAATTATCAATATTTCGAACAACAGTATGGGTAAGTCTAACATATAGGTTCACTACTATCAACAACGTTGACTATTATCTTTACGTAAGCAACCGTTTGAAAAGAAAGTTCGGATCACCTGAAAATCAGGGCCCCCACGTATTCTTGTTTTTTGCTTTCCAGTACCAAATATAATAATAAATTAAATTGAATGCCCGGTTAGGTCAACAGTACGCCCTTGACGATTGGTTAAGTCGTGATATTTTCACAGTTTCAACGAAGATATCATTTGGTAATTGGGGCTAGGGGCCCTGATCTTCAGGTGATCCGAAAGTTCTTCCCAACGAGTATTGTCCATTCGTTAGTAATATGGTTATACGATACGTCATTTTTTTCAATCTTACGTACACCAAGTACTTAATTCAGATCCAACCTTCATACTTTAGAAAGATTAACTTGTGCTTTCATAAACTAATATACAATGAAACTAGAGAAAAATAATATGTAACCAGCTTTCAAAGGATTTAAGAGCGTCTGATATTTGAACCCATTTGTTTCTTCGTACAGTCATTATATAAGCCAAAAAGAGGGATTCTTTCGCGTGTGTTCATCAAACCCTGAAGAATTTGTAATCCACAAATTTTTGTAGATTTGGAACTTGGGGAAAAAATTAAGAAAGTTAAAAAAAATTTGGGATAGTATCCAGTAATATTTAGGAATAAAAATTCACAGTTAAGAGGAAGCAGATTTTTACAAATTCTCTTCAAAGAAATTTGTCGAATTAAAAGTGGGGAAGTTTTTTTTACCTTCCTTTTCTGAACCGATTTCTTAAAAAAAAAAAAAAAAAAAAAAAAAAATTACGTGGAAATTTAATTTTTTTTAAAGAATTGAAAATTTTTAAAGTATGATGTACGCCTTTGCGCACAATTTGACTTAACCATTAAAAATATGGGAGAAAGTGTAGTTTACGTACCCCTGTGGTGCCTAGTGTAGTTTACGTTCTCCTACATTATCCTAGTGTAGTTTACGTTCCCCTACATCAGTGTTTTTCACTAAGTTTTTGAGAGAGCCACTTCTTCAAACATACACACTGAGAGAGCCGCATATATATATATATATATATATATATATACACACACAGCTCATCAGCTGTTCTTTTGTGATGACGGTCCTATATAAATTGAATATATCCAAATCTCTCTCTCTCTCTCTCTCTCTCTCTCTCTCTCTCTCTCTCTCTCTCTCTCTCTCTCTCATTCCATGCATCGAGAATCGCCACTTAGCCATCACTAGCCGCATTTGGCTCGCGAGCCGCGCAATGAGTACCACTGCCCTACATTATCTTAGTGTAGTTTGCGTTCCCCAACTTTGTTCGCGTATACCTAATCAAATAAAACGTTAAAACTAACGAAAATATTACGATTTAACCTAACCAATGGTCAATTTATAAACGTTAAAACTAACGAAAATATTACGAGTTAACCTAACCTAACCTATATATATATATATATATATATATATATATATATATATATATATATATAATATATATATATATATATATATATATATATATATATATATATATATATATATATATATGGGATGAATTTCACAACATATATATATATATATATATATATATAAATAAAATATTGTATATTGTATACATCGAAATGTGCTTTTGGTTAATAAAGACTATGAAGATGAAGCTTTGCTATTACTACATACTTCTCGTTGTTCAGAAAATAAACATCGCTCAGAAACTTTCAAGTGAAAATGCAAGTAACTGAGCATATTTTTAAGTAAGTGTAATAATATACAAACGTAGTAAGTAGTATGTGACAAAAATCAGTAATTACATTTCAGGCGCTCTCGAAACTAATTTAAATTCAAACGCAGGAAAGACCGCAGGAACGGAAGGAGGCTTGCTTTGGGCCGCTTGGCTCCAAACTCCGAAATAGTTTCATTAAATCGTCCTTCCATACCACATGAACAAATCCAACACACAGTATTAATATAGGTTCGAAGGAACGTGACTCTCTAAATTGGGTTAATGACACTGAAAATAAAAAAAAAGTTAGCGAATTTGTGTTCATTTTAACACTATTAATTGTGTTAAATTTGAAGTTTCCTTCGTAAAGGATATTTTTAATAATCGGGTTTGGAATTGTTTAGCGTCCTTCATAATGGCAAAGGTCACGTGACGGAAGGGTTTCCAACCATCTAAATAAGTGTCGCTACATCATTTTGAACGCGAAGGAGGGTCACCCATCCAACTTCAGTATGGACAGACCCAACGTCCCTTGACCTTACTGATCTAACACGGTGGCATGTAAACTAGGGTGGGCGCCCCCCCCCCCCCAGGGGGTGCGTGATGGGATGCAAAAAAGGGTATGCGAAGGGTTACTCAATCCCTTATACGTTATTTCAAATGAAACAACAAAACTATTGACACACAGAAGGTAATTATACTTCTAATTTCAAAAGAACCGTTCTGGTACCCCGCCACTACTCCCGCTCGCCACTAACGGGGGCTGGGGAGGTGTCATTTTTATTTTAACTAATAAGGAGAACGCGACTGAAATTTTGCGGTCCACTGAATTATTCCTCTGAGAAAAACAGCGTTGCGACGTTGCCACGATGGACCCAAATAACGCGATTCCTAATTTTATTATTTTGAAAACAAAGTCCAGAAAATGGCTGAAATTTCATTTTGTTCTTCCGCGAATTTCTAGTGAAGGACATTATTACAACCAATCACAACCACTGCCATTACTAATCATCACTACTGTACAATCGTTTAAAAAAGTCCTGATGCGAAATTCCATTTTTATTCGTAACAAATAAGACACATATGGAGTTTCACCACGGGACTAAGGTACCACCCGGTTCTTACGGACTAAATTACAAATTTAGCACTGCAGTTTCGGTGCCTACAGATATATGAAAATAGAGATCAAAAGAGAGAGAGAGAGAGAGAGAGAGAGAGAGAGAGAGAGAGAGAGAGAGAGAGAGAGAGATTTTGTGCAAACTCAAAAGAAGGTCTAAGCTTGGCGTTCTTTATATATTTTTAATTACTGTGGAAAAGTCGTTATGATTTTATGTAATTAAAAATGTTTACACATTTTTCTAATTTTTGTTTTTTTTTAAAAGATTTTTAATTACGTTATCGCGACCCGTTAAGAACTATTACGTGGGAGCAAGAGGCGTACAAATAGCTTTATTAACAAACATTTAATATATATATATATATATATATATATAATATGTTAAACACAGACCGTGCATGGAACAAGGAACTCTTCTGTGAAATTACATCCACTATAGTTCGAATAAGTAATGATAAATGACAAATACTATAGTTTTTTCTTTTCATGATGGAAAGCCCAACGTGAGCACCAGGTTACTCACAAAGAGGCCCCAAAATATAGCTTCCCTCACCAGCTATTGGTGAGGGCTTTCCATCATGAAAAAGAAAAAACTATAGTATTTGTCATTTATCATTACTTATTCGAACTACTGTATAGGGGATGTAATTTCCCAGAAGAGTTCCTTGTTCCATGCATGGTCTGTGTTTAAAGGGCTCGAGTCCAAATTTCGTAATTCTGATGAAAAATGATCGGAAAGCGAATTAAAATTGCTAAGAACGCAGCTCAAATTAACCAGTGCCATTGTAGGTCCAGTTTAAATCAATTATTAATAAAGAAACGCGTATTAGTTTTAGAAATATCAAAGTTATTTCGAAATTTTCTTTGACAAAGTTATACTTGAAATTTCGGTCGGAAGCTCCTCCGAAAGACATAGCCTTTATGGCTGCTCTCCCAGGAGTTAGTTGAAAGACTAACTTGAACTCCAAAGTTATACCTAGAATACGTGTAAGTTTTAGTAGTACATGATGTTTCGCAACATTTAGTATGAAAATTTTTCTAGGTGTATCGTGCGCCTAACCCGGGCATAAGATTCACCCTGAGGATCTTTTCCATTTGGCGGCAGGCGGCTTTTTTTAACCAAATTTTCACCAGTAATACTTTTTTGTGTGCTAAATACGAATCTAACATTCTTTTTTGAGAGAAATGAAAGGAAAATATCGAAAAAAAGATTTTAAATACGAACTACTTTATACCGCGCACGAACTATTTACACTGCGAAATTCTATATATTTTTGCAATAATATAATTATAATATTGTAAAAGATCCTTGAAATCAGCTATATCCTTTAATATTTTTCTAAATAATCTTCGTTTTCATTACGCTTCCGCCAAATAAATTCGCATTATTTTATAATTTAGGTCTCGGGGGTACGGGGGCAGAGCCCCGTAAAGATCACGCATCACAAATTGATCGGTATCGGGTTATATTTTTATTTTTGAATTTCCGACGCTAAAATGTCGTTCAAATCGATCAATTTGTGATGCGTGATCTTTACGGGGGCTCCGCCCCCGTACCCCCGAGACCTAAATTATACAAATGATAATGTAATAACATATTCATGTTAGGTTAGGTAGGTTAGTTAGGTTAGGTTAGGTTAATTATACCAAAATACATTTTCCTAGTAATATTTGAGGTGTTTTGCTTAGATTTTGACCTCCATTTCCCTTGAAAATGGGCCAAACTTCAAAGTACTATAGCTTTGTTGGATCTCATTTCCGACGGAAATGGAGGTCATATTTGAACAAATCACATCAAATACTACTAGAAAAATGTATTTTGGTGTGTAAAATAACTGAGTTACTTAAAACACATAATTACCGAAAACATTTCGCTGCATCTTCTTGATATAATAGTCACAAAAATCCACTAAATTATAATTCACGTCCATGATTTACTCGTATTTCCAGAAACAATAATGAATCGCGCGGAATGCTTAATCATATCGAGTTGCCATAATTATTCTACAGATTTTGGAATAATTAAATTTATATAAACAAATAATTAATATTCATAAAATAATTAATATAATATAAATTAATAAATTATTTATATAATACAATATTATAATTATATTATTGCAAAAATATAGAATTTCGCAGTGTAAATAGTTCGTGCGCGGTATAAAGTAGTTCGTATTTAAAATCTTTTTTTCGATATTTTCCTTTCATTTCTCTCAAAAAAGAATGTTAGATTCGTATTTTCACACAAAAAGTATTACTGGTGAAAATTTGGTTAAAAAAAGCCGCCTGCCGCCAAATGGAAAAGATCCCACCCTGATTAGTATTACGTATGAAATGGACGCGACTTTCGACTTCGTCAAAAATCTGGTGGCCGCAAAACTACATATTAGCCGATGCTATCATTGCGAGGTAAACATTAAATAATATTGGTCTAGTGATGCGTCTGTTTTTATTCAAAAAACATAACTGGTATTTTACTTCTCAAAAGGTAGTTAAATAATGAAAATGACCCAAATAACAAAACTCGTGGTGTCTATTTATTTTTGTCAACCCTGTACGTACCATGCACGTACGTTAAATATTAAACATAATCGTATAGGAATAAATAGAGAATTTCGGAAGGGCTAAAAAACTTCTTTATGAAGAAATAAGGCCTAAATTTCTCCAGAGATATAGATACACAAATAAGAATTAATAGCATAGGTATAGAAATGAATTCGAAATGTCACCCTTAACCTATAGAATACGAAAGTATATTTACAAATAAACGAAATATATTCATATTTTCCATCTCTCTCCTTCCTTATATTATTATTATATTTGCAAATTGAAGTTGCGCCATTCCCTCTACGAGTATCTTTTATAATCCTCGTACGGTGTAAAAATAATCATACATTACTTTCTAAATTTAATCCGGTCTAAAGCTTCAAAATCCGAATATAAAATAGTTCACAAAGATACAATTGTAGATTTTTCTCATTCACCGAAAGGGAATTTTATTACAAATAATCAGCATCTATAATAAACAAGGAGGTTAAAATTCAGCCGGCATATGAAAGAAAACTAATATGCCAGGCGTACGACGATACATCTTTATGAATATAAATGGAGGCGAGTTTCGGTTGCAAGCTACCCCGGAAGATAACGTTTCTGGATGCTTACCTGGGTTAGAGGAAAGACTCCAGCTATATATGTAAAGAGGGTTCACAAAAGTAAATAGACATCTTCGATTTTACCATCGTTTTTAATTGGATAATAAAATAAGAACAGATTTATTGAATGAATATATTTAAAATCGTGTTCTTTTCCCCTTTGAATTACGTAAAGCTGAGACACGTTCCGGCATTCCATTGACGAGCTTTGGCATTTTTTCTTCAGGACAATCATCGTGGTATGCTGGTATCTATATCTACTTTTGTCAACCGTCTGTAAGTACCATGCATGCATGTATGTATGTATGTTTTGTTTGATTACTGTACTCTTAAAGGGAATAGACTTTACGATACTTTTATGCAAAAATAATAATAATAACATTTGAGGTTGTTTAACCTTTTTCGTAACAACAAAAGTCATGTAACGGAGGAGGACCCACAACTTTACGCGTAATCCGGACCATCTATGAATCGCTACATCATCTGAACGCGCAGGAGGGTCACCCATCCAACTAATTAACCGATCCAACGTTGCTCGATCAAACGGGAAGTGGTGTTGCGATTTGCCCAGGACGTAACCGTACTTGTTTGTAAAATTCTCGAAAGTTTAAAAACCTGTAAAAATATTTATAATTTAATACAACACAAAATATAATACCTCAAAAGACATTAATAAGATACAAAATATATTCAAGATACGATGATAATGCATATATAACTTAAGGATACATCAATCATTCGGTATCGGTATCCGTTATCGGTATTAAAATATCGGCCGATAACCGAAATTTTAAATTTTATATTAAATTTTCAATATATTATTCAAATTTCAGACAAGGTTAGTCGATTGATGCGTTTTAAGTAAAAAAAATACACCAACTTTTGGTTGCTTGAATTTCAAGGTTGTTATAAAACAGTGGTTCCCAAACTTTTATGGTGGCGACCCTGAATACAATATTGTCCTGGCCTGGCGACCCTGAATACAATATTGTCTTGGTCTGGCGACCTTAAACGCTAGTACATGCAGTGTTAATGACCATTCATTTTGGTACGTTGTGTTTATATTCATATAGTTTGATTGAATCAGTCGTTGAGAATTTCCGTCCCGCGACCCTCAGGAACACCTTCCCGACCCTCACTTGGGTCGCGACCATGGGTTTGGGAACCACTGTAATATAAATGTAAGTCGGAAAATATTCGTGTTTTACTTAACTTGTAGCATCTCAAGGATAAAAATCTTTAAACTTAGTTGTTATTTACTTTTCTCACTGAAAGTCGCTTATTTCAAAGTATTTCAAAGTATTTCAAAGTATTTCAAAGTATTTCAAAGTATTCCAAAAGTAAATAGACACCTTTGGTTTTCCCATAGTTTTTAATTTAATAATAAAATTGAATAAATATTAACAGATTTATTGAATTAACTGATTAACTTTGGGCTTTTTAACCTTAAATCCTATACCCGGGGTACTAGTGTACCCCAGTACCCTGGGTATTGCTAGCGTGAGAATTACGTAAGAGAATTCTGATTCTTCGTGGCCCTCGGTGTAATGGTTATTGTATCTGACCGGCAATCGGATGATCCCGGGTTCGATTCCCGGGAGATGCCTCATTTTTCATTGCTCGTTTTCTCTCCTCCTCTTGTGCGGACACTCTTCTAAACAAGCGTCGTTCTTTACATATATATATATATATATATATATATATATATATATATATAATACGCTAACGACATCTGTCTGTCTGTGTCAATCTCTTTATAACTCCCAAACTCCAAAATAGGAAAATGATTAATGTATCTGGTCGAAATGTTACACTTTAAACGAAAAGACAAATTCAAGACTAGATTTTTTTGTCTTGCAAATTTCTAATAGTGGTTCTTTGTAAGGGCTGGTATTTGTAAGGGTTGGTCTTTGAAAGGGTTGGTCTTTGAAAGGGTTAGTCTTTGAAAGGGTTGGTATTTGTAAAGACTGGGATACGATTCGATAATTTGATCAGTAATTCTAATTTCGCTTCGAGAAAGTGTTTCGTTGAGAATGTGTGTACCGTCGATCAGAGGATCTAACTAGTTGTGTACTAATCGCTAAGCAATTTTCTTGAGATCGCGGGGACATTATACAGAACAAAAACTTGCATTTATCCCTGAAAAATATTAATATGGCAAGAAAAATGTAAATACGTATTTGTTCATATTTGTAATTAATTATTTATTAGTACTAAGTATATAAAGTTTTAAAGTCCAATCACGTTCAGAGTACAGTACAGTACTTTCCCCTTTGGTTTAGGAAGGTTACGTTAGATTTTGGTGGGACCGCGGACGTTGGAAGAATTATGAAAAGGGGGTCCACACATTAAAAGGTTGACAACGGCTGAATTCTAATTAAAGGTAAAATCCGGTTTTTAATAAAGTGATCGCGAGGGAAGGTGGCCCCCAAAAAGGGTTCCCATAGATTTACACGAGAAAGGGGGATTTTTATACGAAGTATTTTTCTCAGATTCCCCCTGACTTTTCATATACAGGGTGTCCTATAAATCCGGTCTCATAGGAAAATTGTTTAAAATTAAATTTACAAAAGTAATACATTAAAACTTAACAGATGTTCAAATTGAGGTCTTATTTTGGGACCCTTTTTTTTTTGTTGCAGGTAGAATAACACGCAATGGCTAATATGGAGGTGAGTTACACTCCTGAGGAAAAGGCCTACGGAGGCCTAAGAGGTGGATTATTTTAAGTTTTTTTGTGGATTTCGACTTTGTCAAAAACACTGCTCTCCGTGAAATACTTTATATATATATATATATATATATATATATATATATATAATATAATATATTTCTATTTCAAGAGGACTAGATGCCTGGCTCAGGACGGTACCAGATGAGCCGGGTGTACCTGGCTATGTGAGGTGGAGAGCGCAAGAAAGCAACTCGCTCCTCCACCAAGCCAGGCCTAGAGGCGGGGCCCAGCTTGACCTTCGTGTGAAAAGAGACCAACACACAAAACATCAACGAGGTTAACGAAGTTACTTTATCAGGCCAACTCGAGAGGATGGGCGACAAGCTTGACCTTCGTGAAATGAGGAATCATCGCATGGAACATTTGAAAGGTTGAAAGGTGTATATATATATATATATATATTTAAAGACAGAGTTGAAAGGGAGTAAGGTTCCGAAAAACCTGGATTGAATTGTTCATTACGCTTGATGGCGCACCTTTATCCATTATCCAAATGGCGCCGTTTATCCAAGGTGAAGAGACGCTAATTAGTTCCTTTGACAGACGAATTTCGACAAGCGAGGTCCGAATTCATCTGAAACACTTGTCAACGCCAGTTCGAACCCCTGTTTTCAACTTAATTATGCAGTAATTAACGACGCTAATTCAAGTTCGTTGGATTTAACATATATATATTTCAGTGATTCACTGTTAATGAATATTATAGCTTTCGTGTATATATGTGTGTGTGTGTGTGTGTGTGTGTGTGTGTGTGTGTGTGTGTGTGTTGCGTTTATTTCGATTCTTTCCTATTACCCTATCAAAACGGCTATTTATGTTACAGTTAATATTTCTAGGCATTAATTTGTCACGTAACTTTAGGTTACTTTAGGTGAGTTTGAACGACGGTTTAGGATCGACCTGCGGTCGACCCCTCTGCAGCATCCCGCCTCATTTGCGGGATTTTGTGAAGGAGGGAATTGCTGTCTGATCTCCTCCTGCCCTCGTAGCCAGCCACGCATGGCTGGTCAGGGACTTTGCGCAGGAATTTGTCCAGCTGGTTCTTGAAGTTATTCATGTCGGTTTGCTGGAGATTCCTCACTTCTTTTGGTAGGACATTGAAAAGCTTTGGGCCTCGAATTCTGAGGGTATTTTCCATCCTCGTTTTCATGGCCCCTTGTCCCACCGCAGCTGGGACCGTACAAAATCTGCTTCTTCTTTCATCCCAGTTTGTTTCTATTTCATTTCTAAGATTAGGGACAGAGTCCTCAAGTATTTTCCATATGTATATTATTGTGTACCGCTCGCGCCTTCTTTCGAGAGAGTAGAGTTCCAGGGATTGTAGTCGAGACCAGTAGTCTTCACCTTCCGTTTCCTCTATCTTAGACGTAAAAGTTTTTTGTATAGCTTCAATGTTCGCAATGTCTCTTTTTCTGTGTGGGCTTGTGAGTACTGAGCAATACTCAATTATTGGTAGGACTAGACTCTTCCATAATTTGAGCATGATGTTTGCTTTTCTGCTGCGGAAGCTCCTCCAGATGATTCCGATTATTTTTCTAGCCGTTGTGATTTTGATTTTATAGTGCTCTCTGAATTCTGCATCCGACGACATTATTACTCCAAGATCCCTGACTTGTAGATTTGGTGTTATCCGTTTGGCTTGCGGAGTTTTGTACCCTTTTTTCTGTAGCTCCTTGTTATTACCATATCTTAGAAGTTGGAATTTTTCTTCGTTGAACTTCATACTGTTGTCTTCTGCCCACTGAAATAATGTTTCAATGTCATTTTGTAATTTTCTTACGTCACCTTCGTTCAGTATTTCCTTACATATCTTTGTCATCTGCGAAGCGTGATACAATACTGTCCTTAATATCTGCATCAATATCAGCTATCATTATTATGAACAGCAAGTGAGCTAATACTGTCCCTTGTGGGACAGAGCTCACGACTTCCGAGACTTCCAATTTAACTCCGTTTACCACCACTCTTTGTGTTCTATATATATATATATATATATTATGCAACCCAAGATTAACGTAAAGTAAATTGCTTTTACAACGAGAGCAAAAATTTAATCTAACGGAGCATTAACGTAACAATAAGCAAATCCTTCGTTAATCGACAAAACAAACAAACACAAACACAACAATAAAATAATTAAAAGTTATTTTAAAAGAAAGTTAGCAAAAAGGTTTACCAAAATCCTTTGATTTCACACGCAAGATTCTCTCTCTCTCTCTCTCTCTCTCTCTCTCTCTCTCTCTCTCTCTCTCTCTCTCTCTCTCTCTCTCTCTCTCTCTCTCTCTCTCTCTCTCTCATATATATATATATATATATCCAAAGCTGGGCACAAACCGTTAATCCGTTAATCGTTAATTAACGAAGTTAACTTTTTCGTTAACGATTTAACTTTTAAGTTAACTTTGAAAATCATTATCGGACTAATTAACTTCCGTTACATTTAACTTCCGTTAACTCAAGTCCGTTAACCCAAAAATTCATAAATAAACGTTTAAAAGTTTCTATTATTTTCAGTGCTGAGCAGGTGCGCAATTAATCCGCCACTGTTAATAGTGATGAACGAATTTCCATTTCCGCAGTGCAAAATCAGGCAATATATTTGTTTCCGTCGCCACAATTTGTGTCTTACCAAATATGGTAGTTATTTATGGCATTGGTTTGAGCAAAACATGGTCGACTGTAAAATCAGGCGGAAGATTTGCCATTTGAGTTGAATGTTTCAACTTCTTTCAAGAAATATCACGAGCATTTTAAGGCACTTTCAATAATATATATGTAACAATTACACAAATAACTACATTCGTTTCATTTGCAGTCTGTCTCTTGCGCAACATGTTTGTGCTAGTGAATATTTAAAAATAATCGTTGTCAAGTAAGTCATGTATATTTATAATATGTCTGTGAGTACCTTATTAGTAGTCTCCTTGATACATTTCAAGAACCATAAAACTGATCAGGTAAGATTTCAATTCTCATGTCACTTTGATGACATAAATTAAGTCAATTGATGTCTTACAATGGGAGCGTTTTCACCTTAACCCTTTATGTCCTGGCGGTACTTCTAGGTACCACATCTTTAAAATCTCCATAATTATTTTTCTACCCGGTTGATCCTGCCGGTACTTTCAAGTCCCAATGTGAATTAGTTTCTTTATGAAATAATAGATGGAGTTGAGAAGTAAATGTGAGCCTACCTTGGGACTCTGCTGCCAACAGTTGCTGCGACAATCTTCAGGCTTAAGGACTTGAAGTCCAAGGGCCTCGTCTACTGCAGCGCCTTGGTCGACGCACTTTTGGCAGGCATCGACAAAAGGTTTGGGCCCCTCCTGGAGGATGACGAATGCCAGCTGGCTGCTGCCTTCCATCCCAGGTTTCGCCTCATCTGGTTGGACAAGTATGACAACACCAAGGTCGCCAGGGTGAGGAAAAGCATGGAGGGTACAGTCGAGGAGGCCATGAAGCAGCAGTCCAACGAAGTGGGCAGCAACAGTGGAGGCAGCAACAACGAGGAGGAGGAGGAGGATGACTTCTTCAGTGCTGTCATCCAGACAAAAAGAGAGCAGCAGAAGCCACAGGTCACTCAAGGGCAAGGCCCAGAACTTGGTCAAGACCTGGCTGGAGACCAACTCCAAGGACTTGCTGACAGATGCTGCCTTCTTGGGTGAGCAAGTGTTGGTGGACTTGTTCATCAAGTTCAACACAGCCATCCCCTCCAGTGCTGCAGTGGAGCGTTTGTTCTCTATGGGCAAGGACATCCTGAGGGCCAAGAGATCATCCCTGTCTGATGAAAACTTTGATATGCTAATTTTCATGAAGGGCAACATGCATCTCATGGACAAAATGGAGAACGAGAAGAAGAGGGAAAATTAAATTATATATATATTGTGTTTTTCATTTTTTTTATAATAAAAGTTAACGTTAACGGTTTATCGGTAACTTCCGTTACATGTTTAACGAATTAACGGATTAACGGTTAACGAAGTTAACTTTTTGGTTAACGGATTAGCGGTTAACGAAGTTAACTTTTTGGTTAACGGTGCCCACCACTGTATATATCTGTGTGTGTGTGTGTGTGTGTGTGTGTGTGTGTGTACCTCCCCAGTGATTAAGAAGTTGGCCTACGAATCTCGTTTTGCACAAAAGGACTTCATTATCAAAGGCGAAAATATCTTTATGTTGTGCACGTAGTCTGAAATGGGATAGCAATTTCATATTATATATACATATATATATTATACATAGAGGCTGTTACATAAATGGTTGCCGATAACAAACTTTAATAACTTTAATTCAAATAGTAAGAAATTTAAGCGTATAATATTTATTTTTTTGTAAGGGGATACGATAAAATTATTATTCAGTGTGACTGCCATCGTTTGTAATACACACTTAAATGAAGGAGACTATTCACGCCATTTATTTCCATAGGAATGTTGCTTATCTCACTGGTAATTTTGTCCTTCAGCCGCATCACACTATTGGAGTAGCCAAAACCTTTACTTTTTACATTAATTGACTCAGTTTGAAAATGTAATTTGACTACGCTTAGTGATGCATCCTAACTAAGACCTAGGTTACGTTGTTAGTTAAAACCACCCTATATATATATATATATATATATATATATTATATATATATTAAGTATTAAGTGTAAGTGAAAATTATACGCTTGAATTTCTCATTGCTTGAATTAATTTACGCTGTTTTATTGGGAAATCACTGCTTTATTAATAAAACATAAATTAAATTAAATAAATAGTCGAGCTTCACAATTATTTATGTCATTGTAAATTGTAAAACCAATGGATTTATTTTATTATTAATAAAGGTTATTCAATTTAATTCAAAATTCAATTATTAAGGTCTGTTATTGGCAACTACTTGTGAAACACCATATATATATATATATATATATGGTAATGAAAAACCTCAGGGGACCATTCTGAATTCAATCCCATATACATATATATATATTATATATACGTTATATATGTTAACCTTGGGTTTTGCTTCCGCTAGAATTGTTCATTCTGACGAAGGTCACGTTTGTCATCACTCCACCTTAGACCTACAGTTTAACGTGAAATCCGAACCGCACCCCACCATGGACAGTCAGAAATTACAAAGTCCTCGCCCGGACTCGATCTCACGACCTCTTGATTAGCAGCCCAGCGTCTTAACCACTAGGCTACCCATTTATCTACCAACCAATTTTTTTCTTGTGAGGAAGGATGAACAGCTGGGTTTTGCTGCGCACCGCCTGCCGTCACCGGGTCTCGATCCCAGGGCCGATGGATTCGTAGTCAGCGATGCTAACCACTACACCATCGAGGCGTATATATATATATATATATATATATATATATATATATATATATTATATATATAATATATTATATATATATATATATATATATATATATATATATATCCTTGCAATGTTTTCCGCTCACTGAGTTCCATAGAAATTATCATTCCACACCGTGCGTTTGTGTGTTTCGATGTACCCAAGTACCCATAGAATGAAGCCTATCCGCTCCACTAAATCTAATGAAAGAACTCGTTACGAACTGTTATTAAAGGAGTCGGTATTCACACGAATATATATATATATATATATATATATATATATATATACTGCTTTCGCACTTATTAAGCAGATTACATTTTCTCCAATGTTTTCAAAAGTTTTTTCCCCGATTTCAATGAAATTTGTAGCAAATAATCACTATATATAGCAGCACTGATGGTATTCATTTCGATAAAATACTGTGTTCCGAATTATTAGGCAAGTATTCTATTTACGGATCTAAATGGTGAAAATGGGTAAGAAGAAGGATTTGACATTAACTGAGAAAAGAAAAATAGTCAAGTTACTCGCTGAAAATATAAAATCTATTGAAATTGCGAAGCAGTTTGGCAGAGCTGATCGAACTGTAAACAGGTTTGTAGCGGAGGGTACCAAACTGAGGCAGCGAAGTGATAAAGGAGCTATAAGAAAAGTGACAAGGCGGCAGATATCTGTAATCAAGCGCAAACTGCAAAGCATCCATTGTCCTTAAATAAAGAGGTTTTTGAGCAGGCTGGCATACATAATGTACCAAGAACATCTCAATGTGGAATCCTCCAAACAATTGGCAAGACGTGTAAATCTACGATTCAGTCACCATTAACACCCAGGTACAAGAAGCAACGTGTTGAATGGGCGCGTCAGTACGTGAAAACAGATTTTAATACTGTATTGTTAACCGATGAATGAAGAGCAACCCTTGAGGGATCTGATGGTTGGTCAAGAAGATGGATTGCTAAGGGTCAATCTCTACCATGGAATGAGGTTTTTTTTAGAAAGTTTGTGTAAGACTGGGCATTCATTTTTACACCATCAGGCACTCTGTATGCAGAGCTGGGCACTTGCGTTTTTTTGCGCGTTTTTTTTGCGGTACTGCGGTACTGCGGTACTACTACCGCACTACCAAACCGGTACCGCATAACGCAGTACCGCAAAGGATCGCTGAAAGTACAGCAGTACCGCTACCGCATTCAAATTTCCCGCGGTACTTTCCGCGGTACCGACCAACACGGTAGTACCGCAGTACCGCAGTACCGCAAAAAAACGCGCAAAAAAACGCAAGTGCCCAGCTCTGCTGTATGGGACAGCTACTTCATTGCCTATCAATCCTGCCCAAAACATGACACTACCTCCACCTTGTTGGCATCTTAATCTCGATGGTAGAAATTGGCTCTCAGCAATCCATCTTCTTGACCAAACATCAAGGCCATCAAGGGTTGCTTTTCATTCATCGGTGAACAATACAGTATTAAAATCTGTTTTCACGTATTTACGCGCCCATTCAACACGCTGCTTCTTTTACCTGGGTGTTTGTTAATGGTGACTGAATCGTAGGTTTACACGTCTTGCCAATTGTTTGGAGCATTCCACATCGAGATGTTCTTGGTACATTATGTATGCCAGCCTGCTCAAAGCCTCTTTACTTAAGGACAATGGATGCTTTGCAGTTTGCGCTTGATTACAGATATCTGCCGCCTTGTCACTTTTCTTATAGCTCCTTTATCACTTCGCTGCCTCAGTTTGGTACCCTCCGCTACAAACTTGTTTACAGTTCGATAAGCTCTGCCAAACTGCTTCGCAATTTCAATAGATTTTATATTTTCAGCGAGTAACTTGACTATTTTTCTTTTCTCAGTTAGTGTTAAATCCTTCTTCTTACCCATTTTCACCATTTAGATCCGTAAATAGAATACTTGCTTAATAATTCGGAACGCAATATTTTACATATTTTTCAATAAAATGAGATAATTATTTTAATTATCAAAATATTTTATCGAAATGAATACCATCAATGCTGTTATATATAGTGATTATTTGCTACAAATTTCATTGAAATCGGGGAAAAACTTTTGAAAACATTGGAGAAAATGTAATCTGCTTAATAAGTGCGAACGCAGTATATATATATATATATATATATATATGTGTGTGTGTGTGTGTGTATATATATTGTGTGTGTGTGTGTGTGTACACCATACATTCCATGAAAGGCAACGCTGTCTCATATGCGAGTAATTCGCCGAGTATATGGCAGTTCTTAAGATGCAGTATTTAAAATACTGTCTTTTATACTGAAAACTTTATTGTACTTTTTATCTCTTTCTGTACTATTTATTGACAGTAAAGAATGGGTTTTTTTCTGTTCGGAGGAGGGTACAATGTGGGACATAAGGTAAACAACTGAACAATTTAACATACAATATATATATATATATATATATGCATATATAACTGCAATGACCACGCAGTATATAAATGAATAGAAACGACATAAGTGTTAAGGAACGTTTCTGCACACGAGGAGGAGAGATAACGAATAATGAAAAATGAGGCGAACCGCCCGGGAATCGAACCCAGGGCCTTCCAATTGCCGGTCGGACGCTCTCTACCATTATGCTACGGACCTCACTCAATCACAAATCGAAATTCTCCCACATAGGGCAGAAACCAATACCCTGAGAGGGCACCCTCGCAAATCGTGAATATGCGCATATAACTGCAATGACCACGCAGTATATAAATGAATAGAAACGACATAAGTGTTAAGGAACGTTTCTGCACACGAGGAGGAGAGATAACGAATAATGAAAAATGAGGCGAACCGCCCGGGAATCGAACCCAGGGCCTTCCAATTGCCGGTCGGACGCTCTACCATTATGCTACGGACCTCACTCAATCACAAATCGAAATTCTCCCACATAGGGCAGAAACCAATACCCTGAGAGGGCACCCTCGCAAATCGTGAATATGCGCATATAACTGCAATGACCACGCAGTATATAAATGAATAGAAACGACATAAGTGTTAAGGAACGTTTCTGCACACGAGGAGGAGAGATAACGAATAATGAAAAATGAGGCGAACCGCCCGGGAATCGAACCCAGGGCCTTCCAATTGCCGGTCGGACGCTCTACCATATACTGCGTGGTCATTGCAGTTATATGCGCATATTCACGATTGCGAGGGTGCCCTCTCAGGGTATTGGTTTCTGCCCTATGTGGGAGAATTTCGATTTGTGATTGAGTGAGGTCCGTAGCATAATGGTAGAGCGTCCGACCGGCAATTGGAAGGCCCTGGGTTCGATTCCCGGGCGGTTCGCCTCATTTTTCATTATTCGTTATCTCTCCTCCTCGTGTGCAGAAACGTTCCTTAACACTTATGTCGTTTCTATTCATTTATATACTGCGTGGTCATTGCAGTTATATGCGCATATTCACGATTTGCGAGGGTGCCCTCTCAGGGTATTGGTTTCTGCCCTATGTGGGAGAATTTCGATTTGTGATTGAGTGAGGTCCGTAGCATAATGGTAGAGCGTCCGACCGGCAATTGGAGGCCCTGGGTTCGATTCCCGGGCGGTTCGCCTCATTTTTCATTATTCGTTATCTCTCCTCCTCGTGTGCAGAAACGTTCCTTAACACTTATGTCGTTTCTATTCATATATATATATATATACGGTCTGTCAAAAAAACTAAGCCAATTTGAAATCTCTATAAAATGCACAATTTGATAGAGATTTCAAATATTTTTTTACACTAAATAAATAAAAGGCTCATAAATAATCTGTGATAATTTTATAACTTTATTTTAAATATTTTAGGAGTTACGCGGTTATTTCTACATGTTGCGAAAATTTCAGTTTTTCTTATTATGTAATATCTTCTTTTTTCTCTTTTTCAGAATTTGTTTAGATATAAAATTTTTCGTGAATACCTCTAAATATGCCATTCTCACATGAATATAAAATAATTATAAAGCATTATAGAGTTGAAAAAGGTTATAGTGCGAGGAAATTACTTTCTGAATTCGATTATAAAGGATGGACTACATCAGGTTTAGATTACTTATTGAGAACTATCGATGAAACAGGAAGCATTGAAAGGAAGGTTGGTAGTGGGCGACCAAAATCAGTTAGAGTAGATGAAAATATTCAGAAAGTGGAGGAACGTATCCTTAGTCAAGAGGATCGACCTGGTAGCCACATGACACCTGCTCAAATATCAAAAGAACTAGAAATATCAGAATCAAGCGTAAGAAGGATTATTAAATCTGATCTGCAATTTAAACCATTTAAAAGAGTGCATGGACAAAGATTGTCAGAAGTAAACTGTCTTTAAAGAGTTGAGAAATCCAAACGTATTTTACGTATAATTTTATTAAACTAAAAATTATCTACAGTATATCGTAAAAAAACATTTTTTCATGTTAAGTAGGAGAATCTCACTTTTTAGTTAATTATCACTGGGCAACACGTATTTTATTGAATGATATCTGACACTTGATTCTAGGTAATTTAGGTGCGCTGAATATGAATGTCAACTCGGTTTGGCTCTATCAGGTCCTGATTCTTGTCGACAGCCTATGTGCCATTTTCCAGATTTTTCAAATTAGGACTAAAAAATTAAGTCATGTGTTAAATTTTTTTTTAAGTTTCATGAATACAAGCAGTTCAAACTACAGTAAAATTACATTATAACGATAGAAATGACTTAAAATAAAAAAACAAACAGATATGAAGCTTTCACTGTGGCAAAAATTTTCTTTTGTAAAACTTTCTAGCGTATTTGCTTGTTGATGGCAGGTCTCTTTTCAAGCACCAGCAGTAATCAGCCATCATGTGGGAATCCCAGCGGCCTTGGTACCGTTCCTCCATAATTTTTATATCTTGGTGGAATCTCTCCCCTTGTTCGTCACTTACATCACCTAAATTACTTGGAAATTGGTCAAGATGGCTATTCAAAAAATGCATTTTTATGCTCATATTGCAACCTAACTCTTTGTAGTCCCTTAAAGTTTTTTTACGATTTCTTCGTAGTTATCTGCCCTATAATTGCCTAAAAAGTTTTCTATCAAGTCCACGAATGAGAACCAGCCATTTTTTTCGCGTTCATTCATGACATTAGGAAAATTGCTGTCTTTAATCATTGTTCTTATTTGTGGACCGTCGAAAATTCCCGCCTTGATTTTTTCATAACTTAAACTTGGAAATTTTGAAGTTATGTATTTGAAACACTCGCCGTTCGTATCTAAAGCTTTTACATATTGTTTAATGAGGCCTAGTTTTATATGCAGAGGAGGAAATATGATTTTATCTCTGCTCACTAAAGGTGGATTAATTACGTTTTTTCTCCGACAGTAAGTGATGTTCGTGCTGGCCAGATTTGTTTGAAATAATGTTCTTCCTTGGCTCTGCTGTCCCATAAGCAAAGGAAGCAGGGATATTTAGTATACCCTCCTTGTTGTCCTAGCAGAAAATTAACCATTTTTAAGTCAACACATATGATCCACTCGTGCTCCCTATATTTGATAAGATTTAAAACCTTTTCTATATGTTCATACTTTTCTTTTAATTTTGTTGAGTGCCCAATCGGTATCGAGCCGTATAGATTGCCATTATGCAACAACACCACTTAAGACTTCTTTTCGAACTGTCTAAAACAAGCGCCTATCATTTGCATCGTAAGACTCAACCCCCATCTTCTTTAACAAACCAACTATGTCGCAGCAATATACTAAACTATCCTCTGTTCTAAAATATTTAACAAGTTCTTCTTCTCTTTTTCTGTAAAATGAAATGTATGTGTTTGAAGTAAGCAAGTTTTTCTCTTTAAGTCTTGAAGCTAAAATTTCCGCAGCCTTTTTTGGCAAATTTAGATCCCTTACAAGATCATTCAACTCGGCCTGGTTAAACTTTTGCGGATCGTTTTGACTTTCAAATACGCTGGGGTCAGAATCGGTGTCTGACTCCTCAAAGTGCATAACAATATTTTCAGGAACATCTTCAACTAATTCTTGAGTTGGCAGACCCTTAAATTTTGGAATGGGGATCTCATTTGAATGTAGCACAGGTCGTATCGCGGTGTCGAAATTGGGTACTCGATACAATGTTTATTTTTCTTAGTGAAGCCCGAAGTCTTGACAAAGCAAAGGTAGCAATCGGTCTCGTGGTTAGTAGGCTCTCGCCACACCTGATATGGAAAAAAAATTGTAAAGCGTTAACAAAAGCGACGAGAGACTTGTTTTATGAATTTTATCAAAAGTTATCACCCAAACATTTAACATTTCTATGTGTTTCAACCTTATGCAATATTTGAGATTCTTATAAACATTTTCTGTAAATTTTTGTTTATGTACCTAAGTTACAATTACATTTAGGTAAGTTACAGTATACTAGTGATTAAATTACGTAGTTTTATGAAATCATAAACTTACCATCGGAACTCCAAAAGGTATTTTTGAATCCGAACCCTTCGTCCAATGTCGCAGTCTTTCAATGCATATAGTGCAGGCTTTATGTGGAGCCCACGATTTATCTTGGTCCCCCAGTTTTATGCCAAATAAGCTAAGTAAGCTCTTTTTACGAAGTCAGTTATATTTGCTCGTTGATGTGGAAGTGTAAAATTTCCACATATATAACAGAAGGAATCAGGGTTGTTTTTGCATTTGAACTTTCTAGTGCTTGATGACATATTGCTTGATTGTTCTGCCATTTGTAAAGGTATTTAAAGTCCTTAATTCATATAAATTTAAGAAAATCTGAAATATAAACACAAAAATTAGTTTAAATAGGTACTTATTATGAAATAGGTACTTACAATCTATGAAATTAAACTAGAAACACGGATGAGTAGGTACAATATAAATTACGTCTAATTAAATCAACTATATTAAATCACGATGACAAAATTACTCACTAAATCATATGCCAATTCAAAATTATGTTAATGCCCAAACTTAATTAACTAACTCAACTAACTCAACTGACTGACTGACTGACTGACTGACTGATTGAATTGACTGATTAACTCTGGAAACGAGTCGCTTTTATATATTTTAGTTGTCCCTCTAGAATACTCTACAGAGAACAGGAACGCTCGAGAAAATTTTAGAATTCTATGATATTTTTAGCTTAATTTACTAATATTAAAATGGGTTAAAAATGACAAAATTAAAAATATTTTTAGGGTGTTACATATAAAAATATACATAATACAACAATACCATAACAATAGGTACAAATACCTAGATAAAAACCTAGTTGCATAATGTAACTGCAAAAAGACAGCGAGTATTGAGAAAAAAACCTTTTTATGAATACGACGAAAGAGGAGGGGTGTTGAGCAAAATCAGGACCTGATAGAGCAAAACCGAGTAAAAATTCGTGCTCAGCGCACCCAAATTACCTAGAAGTAACTGTCAAATCTAATTCAATAGACAAAAATTTGAAATTTGTTCCCCAGTGTTATTAATAAAATTAACAATTCTGAAGATATCGTCATAGAAATTTATTGTGTAAAAAATTCAACTTAATTAGATAAATGGTTTTGTTTTAATAAAGGTTTGAATTTGGCTTAGTTTTTTTTGACAGACCCGTTATATATACTCCTGCAGAAGCAAGCACTCCTTCTGCAGAGAGGAGGTGAAGACAAGGATAGCTCTACTTTCTTGTATGCCAAGTAGGAACACTGTTGAATTGTGATTACTTGCAGTTTCATAGCATATATATATATATATATATATATATATATACAGGGTGGGCCGAAAGTCTGGATCCATAGAAAAATATTTATTTTAATACATAAATTACAACAAATGGTAAATACTTAAAATGAATATCAACTTTACTTTAACTCGTAAATGCGTATCAGTGATACTGTACAGTGGTTCGTACTCCAGTATAAACAACAAATTATAACAAATGCTCAAATTGGCGGCCTCTGACATCGAGACATTAGGGATGGAATTTATGATTTTTAATAATTCTTCGAATTGACGTTCTCGAGATGCGTGTTTCATTTGATAATCTTCTTGTTGACTTTACTGGACTATTCGTTAAAGTTTCACATACCATTGCAGAGGTATTTTCATCAGTTGCAGTTTTTGGACGACCAGAACGCCGTCGATCATGTACACTTCCTGTTTCTTTGAAACGTTTAAACAACTTGCCAACAGTCGCATGTGTCACTGGATGCTTATCAGGATGATTTCTATTGAATTCGGTAGCAACTTCTCTGTGTGTAGCGCCCTGTCTTGCGTACATGAGCGCAAGTTCTACCGGTCTTCTGTTGTTAGATTCGAAGCCATTTCTGGGCTGAAATAAAAAAGTATTCGAGTATTTATACTGGAGTACGAACTACTGTACAGTATCACGGATACGCATTTACGAGTTAAAGTTGATATTCATTTTAAGTATTTACCATTTGTTGTAATTTATGTATTAAAATAAATATTTTCCTATGGATCCAGACTTTCGGCCCACCCTGTAATATATATATATATATATATAATAATATATATGAAAAGAAGTAATAAAACCCACGCAAATAACTAACATAAATAATAATAATACCCAGTTTCTTTACGCCCTTCATCCCCTTCGCTTACTAAATACCCACTGACGTACCCTTATAAAAAAAATATGATCAATAAATTATTTTCTTTTTGTGTGTTTACAAAACTCTCGTCGACGAGAGAGTCAGATTTCGATTCCTGCGGGAACCAGAGCCATGACGGATATGAAAATGTAAAGATAAGACAAACAAAACAATCCAACGATCCAAAAATTGGATAACGGATACAAATACATTTTATAAAATTTTGGATATATTCTCTCTCTCTCTCTCTCTCTCTCTCTCTCTCTCTCTCTCTCTCTCTCTCTCTCTCTCTCTCTCTCTCTCTCTCTCTCTCTCTCTCTCTCTCTCTCTCAGATTCAGTTCATTTATTTTATATCATTGTTAATTTTATTTATTTAAACATTTGTCGTTCATTATCTTTATTTATCAGTTATTTAGTCCTATATTTATTTAAAACTATTTTTTTTTAATTATCTTCTTTTATCTTCTAACAAATACATAAAAAATTTCAAGGTACAGAGACTAGAATTCATTGGTTAAAAAAAAAAAAAAAAAAAAAAAAATATATATATATATACAGTATATACAGGGCGTCCCAAAAAAATGTATACACACTTTAACAGCTGATAGCTCAATTGATGTTTCTTTCTTTCCAAGTTAAACCCATTAGAATTAATAATGGCAGTCAGACTAAGCTTCGAACAAAGGAAATTCATTCTAAAATGCTACTGGAAGTGTGAAAACGCAGTTGAAGTGCAAAGACAGTTTAGGAGGGAGTTTCAAACAGATCCACCAACGCGACTTACCATCACTCGAATTAGAGATAAGTTTGAAGCCGATGGAACTGTTCAGAATGTCCACAAGAAGCGTTCCGGAAGACCACGGACATCGACAAGCCCCACAAAGCAAGAAAGAGTACTGGAAACGTATCACCAAAGTCCAAGAAAATCTGTGCGGCAAGCGAGTCGTGAGGTAGGAATTTCAGAATCGTCTGTCCAACGCATTTTGAAGCGCTGTCAATGGAAAAGTTACATTCCAAGATTAGTCCATGCTATTAATGAAGATGATCCGGACCGAAGAGTAGAGTATGCGAGTGGTACTTGGCACGATGTGGATGTGGATTGGACGAAGGGGTTTCGTAGAATACCCTCCGCGTTCACCAGACCTCACACCACTAGACTTTTTTTATGGGGATACTTAAAATACAAAGTCTACGCTATAAAACCTGCAACAGTCGCTGAATTGAGAGCAGCCATTGAACGAGAATGTACACAAATACCAAACGAAATGTTTCGTGATGTTTGCGATTCCATTGCTTCGCGTTATCAGCAATGCCTGGACCAGAACGGACGTCAGTTTGAAAACAGGCGTTGACAAAACAATTAAATAATGTCTGTAGATTCTATTACATTTTGAAAATGAAATGTATTTTAATAAACACTGCCTTTATAAGTATTTAAAGTGTGTATACATTTTTTTGGGACGCCCTGTATATATATATATATATATATATATATATATATATATATATATATATATAATGATGATAATTATTATTATTATTATTATATTGATAAAGTTTATTGGGAGGAGACAAATCCCATTAAAAGTACAATATCCACCAAGGTAATACAACGATACAACTGATTAAATAATAAATTAAGAAAAAAGGACAAACCGTAATAAATAAATTAGAATTAAAGACGTAATAAACGAGTAATACAAAAATTCAACACAACACCCCAAAGCTAAATACTAAAAAATTAAAAATATAAAAGTCCACGTAATTGAAAAGCCAAGGCGGGTATTAAGTGGACCGATTTTAAACAAGCATTTTCGTACTAAGAAATCCTCCATAGTCTTCTTCTAGGGGGAGGTGGGGGGGCATTCTCCCTTGGCCCCTTCCTTCCTGCATAAAAAAAAGTCTAGAAGACATAAAACACCACTTTTAAAGCCAAACTGATTACGAGACGTCCGTAAATAATTAATAATTTAGTCGTCGTAGTAAAAATTTCTCGAGTAGTTTTGGGAACCGGGAAGCAACAGCAATGGCCTGTCATTTTATATATATATATATATATATATATATATATAGAGAGAGAGAGAGAGAGAGAGAGAGAGAGAGAGAGAGAGAGAGAGAGATATTGAAACGAGTCCAAGAATGATCTAATTTAGAATCAAATTCATTTTTCCAATTTTTCAAAAACAAGATCTATTTTTTTTTTTTTTCATTTCGAAAATGAAAAAGATTTTTCAGAAAAAGAAAGTTTGAAACTATTTTCACATTTGAAACTGAAAGAAAACTATTTTTTTTTACAAGATATTATTCCAATAGCAAATACTGAATTGCGCGCGCGCACGCACACACACACAATTATACATATATATTTCATAACAGTATAAAAATTATAATGAAAAAAGATATGAATCTTAGGTTTAAATTGCAACAAATTCTCTTCTCTGTTCTTCTTGAGGAGTAAGATAAGCTCACGAGAAAGTGGATTAAGATAAATATAGTGAGAAGAAGCGGACAGATATTACTCATGCGCCTCGAAAGCATAAAAAAAAATGGAGGTCTTATTCCGATAGATGATTTTCCGCCCAGATTTTGGAAATTGCGTTGTATTGCTTTAGGGAAATTGCAATTTATATGCAGAAATTATATATATAATATATATATATGTTTTATGGAGACCAGTGTTTTTGAGAAAGTCGAAATTCGTTACAAAGATCGTGATTGGCCGAAATTGGTCACATGGGAAAACTAATTAATATAAAACGACCACCTAACCTAGTGTAATTTGGTCTCCGTGAAACTTATATATATATATATATATATATATGTAAAAATGGACAATGAATAATCAATATTCATTTTTACATAAGAACCAAAATCGCTTAACGCGAGTTTGGATAATAATTTTACTTGTGGCTTCCTATTTTTGTTCGTGTCAAAACCCTACGATCTACCATACCTATGGTTTAGTCGTATCCATTTTCATTTGTTATAGAAGTTATTAATTAATTATGATTGTCTTGCATCTCACCCTCGACCCTAGATTATACATACACATTGCATATAAGAGGATTGGAACCCGTAGTTGTGCTTCTTAGTCCTTGATACCCATTCTGTCTTTAATTCGTTTCTTTTAGGTCCTCCCAAATAATGACTTACAGTTATACTGCACGTATGACATAATGTGAATAACTATGACATCATAAAGTAACTTAATTCTCTTCACGTTTTCCATACCTTGAACACTGAATCACGTGTTTAGTATTTGGACATCTTCCGTATTGAATGTATGGTAAATTCCTTAATAATAATAATAATAATAATAATAATAATAATAAAAAGAAAAAGAAACTTCATTCTCTATACATCATTAGTTATGTTGTTTCCTACCTATTGTCTACTGATACCTATCAACCTATCAGTCCATATTTTACGCGTCTCTATATTACGCACAAACCTATTGGATTATGTACATGTAAAATACGTCCACATATTTTTTTTTATTATTTTTTTTTTCAAGTGCGTTCAACCCTCACAAGGCATTCATTAGGCTTACAGTAGTTAAATGCTCAAATTCGCGAATCAGCAGAACCGAACGTTTCTAAGATAAACATCCTCTTCCGCTCTGATCCAAATTTATAACATGTTAAACATATTATAACATATTATGTATATAAATCTATATCATGTGTGCCATGTACTTTGTATTATATTTCTAACATCTTAATTGTCTATTAATATGAAACACTGTAAAAACAAAACAAAGCTATAGTAACTGTTTAATTGTAATTAACTGTAATACTTTAATTAATAATAACTTGTAATGTACTTCAAGGAAACTGTAATTAAATGTAATGATTTAATTTATAATGTAAGAATGTACTTTAATAGAACTGTAAGGGACAATCATAAGCGAATGGGAAGTAATCCATAATCGAACTCATAATTGTAATAAACCCAAACAAAAATGTACTCAGTCATGTACTTCAATTGTACTTGTGTACGACTATGAAATGAAATCGCCTTCAGAAATGAAGACGTGGCAAAAAAAAAAAAGATTTTTTATTTTTTATTTTTTTTTTTTTAAATCTTTATTGGAATCTTTCAAACATCTGATCGTGTTTAAAAGGGGGGAAACTTAACCTCCAACTGCCGTTCCCCAACATTCAGGCTTATATATTATACATGTATTTGTAAAATGAGGACACTTCATTATGGCTCTCTGCTTTGGTCACTGCTAAGAGACTCCCCTTGTTAGCAGCCTCGCTGCGGGGAGGGGGCAGAGGCCCCTTACCTCCTTAATATTTTTAGATTCCGGCCTGAGCTATGGTCGAAAGAGGTCGAACCTCTACCCCTGTAAATTCAGAGCAGTGCCTGTATTTTTAAGAAGTAAATCACAGCAAGCGAAACTTTTTATTTTCCCCCTCGAGTTGGGCTATCTTCAGAGGAATTTAGTCAGTAAAGTAGAAGTATCACAGTATTATTGAAAGAAAAGAATTAACAGAGTGTCGACCCCATAAAGCGAGAGAAAAGAATTAGAAAGTTATAGAAGAAAAGTATATAGAAGAAATATCCGTTGCTTGCCTCCGTAACTAGAACCCCCGTCGATCCGAACCAACCCAGGGCCATAGACGGAGGGGTTAACATATATAAAGGATGGAGCTTCGCCGATTTTCTGTTGCTACAGCAATTCTCGTTTCATAAACTCACAACGCCACCTAGCGTTAGGAGTTGCAGAAATACTTTTCCTATTTAACCTTAGGCCCTATTGTTTAGGCCTATGTTTTCACTATACATGAATTCATTAACCTACTGTAGATTATATACCAAAGATATTGATTGGTAGATAGCTTATACACCATTCGCTATTATTATTAACAAAAATATTTCCTGCTTTTACAGTCTTTATAAAACTAACTTATTGCCAGTGTGTTTCAAGATGCTGCTAACCGGTCAGATTCGCTTTCTTTAAGTGATACTGGTCTTTTTATAGGTTTTTAGGGTACTTTCCTATTATCCAGGACCCAGACTTTTTGGGCAGTTCGGACGCCACTTGCCAAATTGACAATTTCATTGCCAAATGATTTTTTTTAAATGTTAAGTTACTTAACATTTAAAAAAAAAGGCGGCCGAATCTGGCAAAAAGTCTGGGGTCCGGGATAGCAGGAAAGTATCGTTTTTAGTTTAATAAAATATTTATTTTTGTCGGTCACAAAATTTAATTTTGACTAAACTTTAATTTTTTTTTTAGTGTAAAATTTACTATAATCTGTACTGTTATACTGTGTTTTTAACTTTTACTTACAAAAATATAATTCCATAAAGCTTCTCCGTATTATTTTAAAATAAATTGCAAATGTAGTAGTTCACGCTTTAATCACTTGACATCGTTTTCTTTAAAAGTTAACTTAAAAAAAAAAACTTAAATTTTAGTAATAATTAATTTATTTCTGTGGCTTACGAAAATATTTTCTTAACCATTTTTTTAAATATTTACTTATTATTATAATGTACAGGGTGGGAGAAAAGTCTTTAAAGACTTTATACATACCAATAATTTGTTAATAATAAATAAATTCCAATGATATCACTGCAGTGTATGGGATACTTTTCAAGGCAACTATACAAGGTCAGGAATGACCCTGGCTAGAACAGAAGGCCCTAGCCCACTGATCTCTATAAATTACTGGATAGCAGATCAGCCTATATTCATATATGAATTGAAGCCATCGAGCCGCCATATTGGTACTCCCACAATGAAGAATTCCAACATTTGTCAACTCCATATCTTTTGAACAAATGATAGGATTGGGATGATACTTTGCACAATTGTTACTCACCTCTAGATGATTTGTCATCGCATACTCCCGAGGTTATACTTTCAAGGTCAAGGTCACAGCATGGGTCAAAATGTTTTTCGCGTTTGCTCCATAACTCTTGAATAAATGAAGGGATTGAAATAATACTTTGCACAAATGTTACCCACCATCAGTTGTTTTGTAATCGTATATATATATATATATATATATATATATATATATATATATATAATATATATATATATATATATATATATATATATATATATATATATATATGAAACTTATTTCGAAAGTAATACGTGAATAATACCGGTATGATGAAGACAGCCACGAAGGAAATTAAAACACGAATTAAAACACAAAACACGAAATTAAAACACAAAATCCTTTTGGTTTGAGAGTACCAACACGGCGGAATTGTAACTTCAACATTTTAAGCTATGCGCTATCCAGTAATTTATAGAGATCAGTACCTAGCCCCAGTCAGCGCCATGTCAGTAAGGATGGAATACAGCACTAAAGAAAAAGTGTATCTTGTATCGTGGGCTATTTCTTATAATAACTGTAAAGAAAGTTTGCGTTTATTTCAAGAAAAATATAATAAACCACCACCGAATGCATCCACTCTTCGATACTGGAAGCCAAAACTTTTGGAAACAGGGAGCCTGGTAAAAGATCGTTCAAGAAACGGAAGGCCAGTAACGGCGACAGGAGACACAACGAAAATGTCCTTGCCACTTTTCAAGTCGATTCAACAACTTCAACGAGAAAAGTCGCAGAGAAATTGGGTATTTCCAAATTTTCAGTAGCAAAAATACTGAAATCACGGGGGTACCACGATTACAAACCCATTTACTCTCAGCTCATATACGACGATGATTTTGATAAACAGCTGCAGTTTGCTGAAACAATGAGGCAAAAGTCCAACAGTGATCCAGATTTCCTTCGGAAGTTCTAATTTTCAGTGCAGTTTGCTGAAACAATGAAGCAAAAGTGCAACAGTGATCCAGATTTCCTTCGGAAGTTCTAATTTTCAGATGAATGTGTCCGGTTTAACGAGTAAAGGAAACAAACACAACGTTCACTACTGGGCGAAAAAAAATGACTTTGAGCGTGTAATGGTTATTCAGGACTCGTTTCCTTTAACATATCGAGAGGTATGATGGATAGAAAACGCTATTGCCAGGTATTGAGAGACAAAGTTTTGCCACAGTTTACTAATGGCGTCACATTGGGTCTATCAAGCATTAGTCTTGATAGGAATGACTCTCACTAGTTTTAAGTCTACTTCACTCAAGATAGTTAAAATTAATTAAGTCAAAACTAAATTTCGCGAAAAGGTCTTGCTAGGCCTGATCCGTATCTTTATGTAGGACCTATGCAGAATCAAGCCTAGATCTTTCACTGAAAAATATTGTTTGTAACATTGCTATTTCAAGACTATAGGTTAAATTTAAATTACATAAGCCTATGAGGACCTAGCTTTGTAACCTTAAAAAATTACGGCATAGTCCAATCACCTAGGCCTAACAGTGACTGCATATTTTATTCAAAATTAGGCTAAGAACAAAATCGAATTTTTCGGTTTGACGGCAGCACTAAAATCACATAAAACCTATATTATTCTATTTCATTTTTATTACTACTAGTACAGTTCCCGTCACTTCGCTGACGGTTAGACAGGCTAAACTACAAAAAAAGAACCCAGCCGTGAAAATTTTGAGCTTCACATTGTGTCAACATTTCTGAATCTGGTATCTCCCAAAACCTCCTCCTCACCCCCATTCATACAACTTGGGGGCTAACCCCCTCCCCCATTACCCCACCCCTCCCCATTACCACATCCATCCCCCATTACCCCCACCCCAACCCTTCCCCCCACTCCCACCCTTCCCCCCACCCTCACCCTTCCCCATTGCTAAACTACAGAAAAGACACAGTCATGAAAATCTTGAGCTTCACATTGCCGCCCGTAATACAATTTCTGATTTTTTTTTACAATTTCTGAATTTTTCTCTCACAATTTCTGAAAGTGTGACGGACGGACAGACAGACAGACGGACGGACGGACAGCTCTCTTATTATAGTATAGATTCAGTCCATTTTAACTTGTAGAAACTAACCTAACCTAACCTAACCAACCTAACCTAACTTAACCCTATTTATTCAGATTCCGTGAAAATGAAGTTGAAGTGAACCACAACACAATAGTGAATTTTAACTCTTACTTGAGAAAGGTTAGTTGACATTACATTATCAACTAACCTAACCTAACCTAATCTAACCAACCTAACCTAGCTTAATCCTAACCTAACCTAATCTAACCAACCTAACCTAGCTTAATCCTAACCTAACCTAATCTAACCTAACCTAGCTTAATCCTAACCTAATCACCCTAAATTTATTGTTTTATTTTTTTTAGATTTTTGGGGGAAATTGGAAATGTCATGTAATATTCCATTGACTAAACCTTTCACTTTGTGTTTTTGCCTCCTCATTGGTTAGGATTAAGTTAGGGTTAAGTTAGGTTAGTTAGGTTAGGTTAGTTTCTCCACTTAAAATGCACTGAATAGTAATGGAAAAGTCAAAAGAAGTAGAATAATGTAGATCTTACTTGCTTGATTTTAGTGCCGGCCATCGAACCGAAAAGATCCACGAAATCAAATATTTAAGCATTCAACAAACGAAAATTTAAACTTAACAAATATTAAAAAAATTAACTGTTTTTTTTTTAAATTTGGATAATTCGACATATTGTTAAAATTTCCCTTAACAATTCTTCAGCAAAATTTCATTTACTTTTACTCAAGAAGTAAATTTCAAAATCCCATCGCAAAAGTGGGAGGAGCTTCATTTATTACATACGTTAATAATATATATATATATATATATATATATATATATATATATATATACATATATATATATATATATATATATATATCTACTGTATATATATGTGTATATATATATATATATATATTAGTGATGTAGGTCACATCCGCATCCGCATAACATCCGCACATTTTCGCATCCGCATCCGCATCCGCACTTTGGACTGCGGATGTCGTGCGGATGTGGACCGTTGAGATAAAATGTCATTAATAAGCGGAAATTATCAAATTCTACTATATTAATAGAACTAGTTCATTGTGCGCAAAAGTGATGCAAGCGACAAGACGAGAGGCTGTTCTTGTATGAAGTTACTCTCTTGCAACCTACTTAGATCCACGTTACAAAGCTAAGTTATTTTCACCTAGTACATTAGAACGAGTTAAATCATCACTTGGCAAAGCAGTTGAAGAGCTTCAATCTCTCGAATCTGTCGCTTCGCCACCCCCAAAAGAATAAAAGTTTCAGTGACAGAACCAACACCTTCAACGAGCAAATCTATCACAGAATCTGTCTCTCAGTTTCTTGAGTCAAGCAGCAATGACGAGACCTACGCGATGTCAAAAGATGTAGTAAAAATGATCGAGAGCTATCACCAAGAAAAACGCCTGGCTGCATGTGACAATCCTATTAGTTGGTGGAAAAATACGCAGAATATCTATCCATACTTGAGTAAACTTGCGAGGAAACATTTAGCCTGTCCTCCAACAAACGTACCAAGCGAGAGATTATTATTTAGCAGTGCTGGATTAATATATGATGAAAAGAGAAACAGACTGGCAGCAGAAAAGGCAGAAAAATTAATGTTCCTTAAGCATAACCTTCCTATAATTAAGTTTGAACATTAAACGATGAACATCTTAGTTTACTTTATTTTAATTACTCATTTATAAATATGCCTAATAAAACTTTAAACTTAATATAAATAGTTATCAAGCTAATTAAAGATCTCTTCTATAAGGGTGGAGGAGGTTGGGGAAAGAGGTCGGTGGGGTGCGTTTGAGTTGGGTTCACGTCCCGCATCCTGGTAACACAATTATGGTTTCTAATTGTGGCTGAAACTCAACAAAATATAACGAATTTATTTGCAGACGAATTCACTAATTGATTTCTATATTAGTTAGATGCTTGATATTATTTTATGTTCAGAGAAAAGTACAGCAATTATTGTACAATTAATCAATTATACTACATTATAGCTACAGCTCTCTCTATATAATAACTTATTATATACGTTAAACACAACAAATCTCGAATATATCCTAAAAAATAACGAAAATGTAGACATCCGCATCCGCATCCGCAGATGTTGAAATCAAACATCCCCATCCGCGGATGTGAAAAAAATGACATCCGCTACATCACTAATATATATATATATATATATATATATATATATATATATATTAACGTATATATATATATATATATATATATATATATATATATATATATATATATATATATATATATATACGTTAATATATATGCTTTGCCCTGACTAAATTAAGTCCTTCCCCCAACGAACGCTTGTTTAGACTTTCGCATATCCTTTTATGAAATTGAGAAACACCAATCTGCAAATTGGCAATAAAGTTAGAAAGGAACACAACATTTAATATTTTGCGCTTCACATTAAAATCCAGTGGATGGAAAGTGGCGGAGTTCCATTGCCGAAATCTGTGATTGTTGCCTCCAAAATAAATGGGAGGAACTATTTTAATGGTTTACACTCGTGTTTTTTATCATATTTTGTATGATTTTCTCTTTATTTACATTGACTTTACTTCCTACATTGATATAATGTAGACGTAAATTTCCTAGGTTTAGACAGGTTTTGCAAATGACATACATACTGTATTTTTATGAGAACATTTGACTAAATTGCATTAGAACTACACACACACACACACACACACATATATATATATGTATATATATATATATATATATTATACAGAGACCGTGCACGGGCGAATAAATAATGGTAAATAACAAACACTGTAGTTTTTCTTTTTCATGATGGAAGCCCAGCGTGGGCAACGGATCACTAACAAAGAGGCTTCGAAATATAGCTTCTTTCACCAGCTATCTGCTAAGCAGATAGAATTTAAAGCTTCCCAGACCGCTACATTCAGAACCTCAATATATGCAAGAAACTCGTTGCATTTACGTCGGATCGAATACATCACAGAAAAAGGGTAACTATTGTATTTTAAGCCAAAAAACCAAAACTTAAACCTCAACCGGAAAATTTGAACGTCCACTTTTCAAGCCAGATAACTGATGAGGGAAGCTATATTTTGGGTCCTCTTTGCAAATGTCCCGTTGCCAACGTTGGGCTTCGATCATAAAAAAGAAAAACTTTAGTATTTGGCATTTACCATTACTTATTCGAACTATAGTGGATTTAATTTTTCTCAGAAAAGTTTCTTGTTCCATGCACGGTCTGTTTGTAACATTCTCTCTCTCTCTCTCTCTCTCTCTCTCTCTCTCTCTATATATATATATATATAATATATATATATATATATAAAGAGAGAGAGAGAGAGAGAGAGAGAATAAATAACTAAGAACAATTTCTAAATCTTAAGGTATATCTAATCGTGAATGATAGTTTTGGTAAGCTTAACGAGCGATGTGATTGTATACAGAATAAATATTATATTAATAAAATTGCCCACAATTTACATTTTGTCGTTAAAGTATGGAGGATAAACTTAACCGGTTTCTGAAGAGGTTTTTAAATCAAGACCAAATCCAATCTTTAGATTCAACTCCTAACTCTCATTTAGCTAATATTTCTGCCCGAATTCGTGCAAAATCTGTTCGTCGACTCATCAAAAATTCCTTCATTCGACAAAAATGCAAAAACCTATCCAATTCTAATTCTTCTCGCTCTTTCTGGCATTTAGCTAAGAACCTCTCCAACAACTTTACTTCTTCTTCTTTCCCTCCTCTTTTTCATTCCGATGGCTCAGTTGCCGTCTCTTCTCCTGACAAAGCTGAACTCTTCACTCAAACTTTCGCCTCCAACTCAACTCTGGACGATTCCGATGCTGTTCCTCCATCTCCTCCTCCCTCTGACTTTATTATGTCCGAAATTAGAATCTCTTCCAAAGATGTTCTTTGTGCCCTATCTGGGCTCAACTCTAGGAAGGCGTACGCTCCTGATGGTGTTCCTCCCCTTGTTCTTAAGAACTGTGCTTCTGTGCTGACACCCTGCCAAGGCAAACTCTTTTGTATTTGTCTTTCATCTGGTACTTTTCCTTCCTGCTGGAAATTCGCTTTCATTCAGCCTGTCCCAAAGAAGGGTGACCGCTCGCAACTCTCCAACTATCGTCCAATTGCTTTGATTTCTCGCCTTTCTAAAGTTTTTGAATGTATCCTTAGTAAGAAGATTCTTAAACACCTGAACTCTCTAACTGCATAACTCCTCTTTTGAGGAGACCACGCAGTACCAGACTTTCTACACATTCTCATTCCTTTTCTGTCCAACTCTCTAACGCAAGGGTTAATTGGTATTTTGAATCTTTCATCTACTAAACCGGTCAACTCTGGAACAATCTTCCCCAATCCATCTTTCCCCCTGTTTATGACCTCCAATCTTTCAAATGTAAAGTGTCCAGGCATCTTGAAAACCCTGAACCTTGATTTTGGCTCTCTTCTTCTTCTATCGGGGGTGGGGGCGCTTTTGCGGGCATTCGCCCTTGGCCACTCCTCCCTGCATAAAAAAGACCGAAAACTACTCCTCAGGCTTATGTCGAGATATATACTCGTACTTTGTTTGAATTACCAGAGCTTTATTAAAAGGAATACACCAATTTTAGACCAATTATGTCAGCTTACATCGCATACAATTAGAAATTAGCAAAATACCTTGACCCAGTTTTATGGATTAACGAACAACGACTGTAGCAACAGTGTAGAAACTGTAGATGCATCTGAATTCACTCAACAAATTACACATATTGACATTATACACTTTACAAATATTATATATTTTGCAAAATATTATACAGGGCGATTCAAAAAATGTTAATACTTATATGGGTTTTTCTGTTACAGGGATTTGAAGATTAAAGAGTACTGAATAAGCATTTAATATGGCAACAAGGCTGAGTTTGGAGGAAAGAAGGAAGGTTGTGGCCTGGATGGAGGTGTGTCAGTCTCCCACAGTCGTACAAAACACAAAAAATGTTTACAAATAAATTGGAAATAAAAACTAAAAACCCCATATAAGTGTTAACATTTTTTGAATCACCCTGTATATTTTACAAACATTGACATTATGCATTTTACAAATATTGACATTACTTATTATTTTATGTCCAGTTTTGATACTTATTTCCCGTTTACAATTATACACGTAATCATTTCCTGGGAGCTGTTGATATTTACATGCAAAAACCTCTCTCAAACCCTAAAACTTCAGGATCTTCAGTGAACTTTAGTCAATCTTCATTTGAATCTAGAAGCCACGGATGCCTTCATATTTTTTTTACATCATTAATCAGTTATAGAAGATAACAAACTCTTCTTAATTATCGCAAAACGATGAGATAGAAAGACAAATTGTGAGCCAGTTTTGCGTAACATGCAGGGCCAAACTTTATTCTTAACTCGGATCATTGAAAGAAAGCCACCCCCAACCTTCTTTAGTTAGCTTTATAAGACTAACTACGAAAATATCACGACCTAACCTAACCAATCGTTAGGTCAACTGTACGCCCTTGACGATTGGTTAGGTTAGGTCGTTATATTTTCGTTGGTTAGCTTTATAAAGCTAACTAAAGAAGGCTGGGGTGGCTTTCTTTCATTGATCCCTTAACTCTAGCGATTATCACGTTGCTGCTGATCGTACTAGTAAGATCAGTTTCAGTGAAAAAATAGAAATCACGAAATCACTCCAGTGTCATATCTGTTCTAGAAAATGACAGCTGCCTCGAGTGATTCTACAGAAAACCTACAGTTATTCATGACTTAGAATTGATTATTATTAGTGTCCATACTCTTTAAAATGAATATCACTTAGACGCTAATATTACGGTTTCATATTACTTGTTTTTCATATATTAACTTTACAAACAGAGAAAGAATATTTCAAGGACAATTCTTATTTTTGACAGATCTAAAAAATCCATTTGCAAAGATTTGTGAACCTCGGCGATATGAATCCATACAAAAAAAAAACACCGAACAATATTATTAACAAAGACAAACGATCTTTTACTACACCGTCCAATGGGCAAATAAGAAAACAGAAATTCAATTAACACTTCGAATTCAATTACCTACAGTATAAGCAAAAAAAAAAAAAATTTACGTACCAATCACAGAACTTTATAATGATGATGTTTTTCACCCCAAAGTAAACAGAACCAAACATTTACGTTCATTTATGGTATATGTTAAATCGTGGAGTGGATGTAAAATGAGGTATATTATTGGGTGAAGGGCGTAACTTAATACTACAAATGACAGAAAAAAGCTTATACAAGAGAAAAAACAACACCATCAACATCGACACAGTAATTAATAGTTTTGAATTTTTAAGTGAAATGAATAATCTTTATTAATAATAAAATAAACGCATTGGTTTTACGATTTTCAATGACATAAATAATTGTGAAGCTCGACTATTTATTTTATTTAATTTGGCCCTTAAGCGTTAGGCTTTACTGGGCTCTTATTAAAAATAAACAGCTAGTTATTATTAATTAATAATAAATAAATAAATAAGTAAATAAGTATTATTAATAGTTAAAGTATGTATTAATCTTAAATTATCACTACTGACATGACAAATGCGAGGTCACCATTGAAGGCATTATACCAATACCATACAAAGAAACCAATATTCTACATGAGAGATAAGAACTGAACAATGACAAGAAATGTGTCTTTAATGCTACATTAATTACACACGAGAAATTAATAAACAATATTAATGGACATTAATCCTAGATTTTTGTTAGTATGCCATTATTAATCGGGATTTCAACTTGGTTTTAAACGAATTTAGATTTGTATCTATCACATATAGCTGTCTCACACACACACACACACACACACACACAGACGAAACCGACCCTTATCAGAGACAAGTGTTAAAATATGAGAACAAAATAGAGACAAAAAAACAAACAAACAGATTTTTATATTAGAATTGCTTTCTGTACGTCGCTATACCATTTCCCGTTCATTCAGCGAGGTTGAGCGACGTTGAGTCCGTTCGATGGTTAGATGGGTGATCGTCCTCCGTGTTCAAATGTTGTATCGACCCTTCGATTGTTCGGCGGACCCCATGTAAAGCCGTAGGCTCCCCTCCCTCACGTGAAACGTATATCGTTACAAAGGAGATTAAAAGCAAACAGTGTCATTACCCCTGAATGACCACAAATCTTCATACGAACTTTGCATTGAAGAATAAAAGTATTTTATATTAAAACAAATTATAAAATTTTGTAATTCTATTTCATGAAACTTGGTATAAAATTTCTAATTTATGAAAATGAAAATGAAAATGTTTATTGCCAGACTATAGTCCATATGACAAATATTATTAACACAATGACAGTTCACATATTAAGGATAGAAATATATCCAATTAATGAGAAATAATACAGTAATGTCGAAGTTAAGTGGAGCTACAGACAGACGTTTTCGTACCAAGAATTCCATAGCTTAGAGGACAAACGGCAGGACTCATGGATAGCTTGGATAATCGGGTTGGTTGATTTTTAATTCTTTGCATTAGACTGTATTGAGCACGTCTTGTTACCTCCGGGAAGCTCGGGACATTGCGAGTAGCAAACATTTGCGAAGCTGAGCATCTCGGGGGTAATTTATGTAAGAGTCTAAAAGACCTGTTGTACAGCAAATTTAGAGTTCTGCCAGAACCTTTTTTTATAATTCACCCACAGTTGCTGTCCGTATATATTACTGCAGAAAGTACGAAAGAGAGTGTCTTTAGCTTCACTCGTACAGAATCGAAAGTTCCTTATAGTCATATTCGCTTTAGCACAAAGGCTTCGAGATTGTTTTCTTATATCCGAGTCATCACTCAAGGAGCTGGTAATAGTTTGACCTAAATACTTACACTCTTGTACTCCCTCAATTACTTCACCTTTCATTTTAAACCTAATATCAGCTGGCTGATTACAGCTTTTAAGATGAAACTGCATAGCCTTAGTTTTTGTAACATTAAAAAGAATATCATGTTTCTGCGAATACACTTCGCAGACTTTTAGTAGCCGATCCAGACCTTTAACACAGGGACTTATTAGCACCATATCATCGGCATAAACTAAGTTATTTATCCTTATGTTATCTATACAACATCCCACTGTTGCCTCATTAAGTGAAGCAATTAATCTGTCAATATACACATTAAACAGCATAGGGGAGAGCAAGGAGCCTTGTCTCAATCCGCAAGAGTAGCCAAAACATTCGGATAGTACATTGCCCCACCTAACGGTAAAAGATTGGTGAAAATACCAAAATTTCAATAAATTTAATATGTACATGGGAACCTTCCTGTCTTCTAGTTTTTTAAATAAAATATTGCGGTTCACTCTATCATATGCCTTACTTATATCTAGGAAACAGCTATAAATAGTTGAATTACTCTCAATATATTTAGATATTGTTTCTTTAAGTACAAGAGGTCAGTTGAGTGGGACCTTTTAAAACCAAACTGATTAGGAGATATCCATAGGTAATCATTTAATCGGAGTAACAAGAGTTTTTCTAGCAGTTTCGAGAAGCAGGAAGCGACAGCAATAGGCCTGTAATTATTGCTGGACAGAATGTCTCCATACTTATTTTTGACCAGGGGCAAGATATATACCCTCATGAACTCTGCAGGGATATAGCTATGAGCAAGCATGGCTGATAGGAGCAATGATATATGCAGATACTACGTCATTGGCATATTTTAAGTGCTCATTCGATAGGTCGTCTACCCCTGACGCAGAACCAGTCTTTAACTCTTTAATTAACCTCTTTACTTCAGGAAGTGATATCAAAGTATTTTCCTTTGTTCCTCCCACAGGCGTTTCGCTGCAATCTAATTAATTTTAAAGGTGAAACTTTTTGTTTTTATCAGTATCTGTAGTAATATGCTTGCCAGACGAGTAACCTCTTCATTGTTAATTTAATGATGTTAACCTAACTTGTTTTAATTTTTTTAATTTTTTTTTTAGAAAATTGAGTTTCATATTTTTTTAGTTTATGTTCAGTAATTTTAGTTTCCCTTCAAATATATATCGTTCGAAACAGTATTTAGGACTATAAATGAGGACTGTGTACCGTGCAAGATTAAGCGTGCGAAAGTAAACAACAAGCCCTTGTGGTTTACTTCTTGAGTAGAGATATTATAAAGAGTAGAGATAGAGATATTATAAAGAGTAGAGATAGGGCTTATAGGCTACATAAGTGCGATAAAGACAATTTGTGGTTACGAAACAACTACGTGAAGCGAAAAGTGTAATAAAAAAGTCCAAGCGTGATTTTGAAATCTCCATAGCTCGTGACGGCAAAAAAATCCCAAGCGATTCTTTCAATACGTCAACAATAGGAATCCAGTAAAGAGTGTCTTGGGGCCGGTGAAAAATTTGACGGAGAGCTAGTTTCTAAAAACAAGCAAATGGCTACCCTGCTAAACGAATTTTTTACGTCAGTTTTTACAATAGAAGACGTAACGAATATCCCTACGGTCATAGACATAATACCTTTTGATAATGGTAACACTTTGGATAATATTGTGGTTAGTGAAAGGGAGGTAATGCGCTACTGGAATCAATAATATAATTAGGGATCGTATAGTCGAACACTTAGAATTGCATAACTTGGTTAGAAATACGCAGCACGGTTTTAGGCGAAACAAATCTTGCTTAACTAATCTCTTAGAATTTTTTCAAAGCGTGGTTGAAGTTTACGATAGTCATCGGGCGGTTGATGTAGTGTATTTAGATTTTCAAAAGGCGTTTGACACCGTACCGCACAAAAGTCTAATTGAAGAAACTAAGGCTCATGGAATCAGGGGTGTAGTAATAAATTGGATAGAAGAGTGGTTGCGAGGAGGGAAACAGAGGGTGGTCGTTGATGGAGCTGAGTCGTCGTGGGCTAATGTAGCGAGCGGGGTTTCTCAGGGTTCTGTATTGGGTTCCTTGCTTTTTCTTATATATATTAACGATTTAGATGTCGACCTAGTCAGTACAGTTTCAAAGTTTGCGGATGACACGAAGTTGGGTGGTAGGGCGATTAATGACGAAGACAGAGGTAAAATCCAGGAGGATCTGAATAAAATCGCTGATTGGTCAGTCTTATGGCAAATAAAATTTAACATCGATAAGTGCAAAATTTTACATATAGGTTCGCGTAACGGTAATTTTGCGTATAGTATGTCAGGGAAGGAGTTGGCAAGCGTAGATCGGGAAAAAGATTTAGGCGTTATCGTTACTGGTGATTTAAAAGTGGCGAAACAAAGTACAGCAGCGGTCAATAAAGCGAACAAAGTGCTAGGTTTTATAGCTCGGAATTTTGAGTACCAATCGCGCGATATTATAGTTCCTCTTTATAAATCATTAGTTAGACCCCATTTGGAGTACGCGATCCAATTTTGGAATCCGCATATGCGCAAAGATATAGACAAAATCGAAAGAGTTCAAAGACGAGCAACTAAGATGATTCTATCGATTAGGTCAAAGTCGTACGAGGATAGGCTTAAAGAGTTAAAATTGACTACACTCGAGACTAGGAGGCTAAGGGGTGATCTAATCCAGGTTTTCAAAATTATGAATGGGTTCGATATCGTCAGAGCTGGGCAGTATTTAAATACATTTGTATTTAAATACGTATTTAAATACATTTGTGTATTTAGAACTGTATTTATAAATACATTGTTTTTCATGTATTTAAATATAGTATTTAAATACAATGTATTTAAATACTCAAAATATAAAAATGTAAATACTTTTACTGGTTTAATACACGTTCTGTACTAGCACAGTACAACTCTTCGTCTTCGAGGTCCTCTATTGCACCATCTGCAGACATGAATGTATTGGCATTTCTACAAGATTCCGATCGGACCATCAACAGTTTGGGAAAACATCCTCTCATAAAAAGACTGTTCCTCCGCTATAACACGACATTACCATCTTCGGCACCGGTAGAGCGAATATTCTCATTCGCGGGAATCACTTTGACTCCCAAAAGAAATTCTCTTTCAGACAAAACTTTTGAAAGATTGGTTTTGATCCGCAGCAACCGTGAAATAAAGAGAATTCGTAAGGTGCCTTATGTTTATGTTTACGTCTTATGTTTACGTTTATGTCTCATCTACTCATTAATTGTTACTCATTTTGTAATGATATAATGAGTATAATATGTCACTGGTTGAACATCGTAAGTTCTAAGTTCTTTTGTTTTTGTTTTGTTCTAAAAAGGGAAATATATAATCGGAAATTAGATTGTACTATTTCTTTATCCTTTATCAAGCATTTTATATTGTTGTTACTCATGAATTAGTTAATGCATATGTTAAAATTTGTATGTATTTAAAATGTATTTACAAATGTATTTAAATACAATTGATGTATTTTGTATTTAGTATCTAAATACATTCGTAAAATGTATTTAGTATTTAGTATTTAAATACATTTCTCCCATGTATTTAGTATTTAGTATTTAAATACATTCAATGTATTTATTGCCCAGCTCTGGATATCGTAGACACAGATAGCTTTTTCGAAATATCTCAATATAATAGGACTAGAAATAACGGGTGTAAGTTGACAAGTAGAAGGTTCGAGACAGCAGTTGCCAAAAACTTTTTTACGTATAGAATAGTAAATAGCTGGAAAAGTTTGCGGGTAGAAGTAATTAGTAGCACATCTATAAACATGTTTAAAAATCGATTACACGCATATGTCGATAGATTGGGTATAGTTTAAGGTAGTAAAATTAAGGGTGGATAAGATAGATTTTGATTCTCTTTTCATTAAAGATCACAATAATCAGACTAGAGGTCATAGTATGAAATTATTTAAGCCAAGATGTAGAACAAATTTAAGAAAACCTAGTTTTACAAGTGTTGTGGGATATAGGGAGGCAGCATCTTGGGTTAGGGGATACTCTCTGTCCTTACACACCCCATTTAAAGAGATTCCTCTTCCGAGCAGTGCCCCCCATAGTACTGTGAGGTATTGAAAAACTCATGATCTTCACTTGCCCCACAAACACCTTTAAATGGGAGACCCATAATGGGTGCACACACACATTTCTACATTACTGTACAGTCTTTACAGCCACACCTACACTGTTCCTCCTAAGTATATATATTGTAATGTATATGCTTGTAAATTGTGACTTGGTCCGCAATTGATATGTACCGTGACTTATTTTTGGTTGGCAAGGTACTGGTATTGATGGATTCCGTAATGAAATTGACTGGATTCTTTGGATCTGATATATTTGCATGTCGGTTATAAATAGATATAGAGTGTAACATATTTGTGGGTAGTAGTCTATTATGACTTGATCCTCTGGATCCAGAGATTCTATCTTTAGTTTTAAATTGATAATTAATTAGTTTTAAATTAATAATTATTTAGTTTTGTAAAAATTGGTTGTGCCAATGTGCAGGCAGTTTTTACATAGTGGAGCCACCTCGATGGGCCGAAGTGGCCCTAGTGTGCCCACTATAAAAATTCTATAAAAATAGTGTTTGCAATGTTTTCCTGTATTTCCAGTACACAGCGTATATTTATATACAGAGAAAGAGCGAGAGAAAGAGAATGTGTGTGTGTGTGTGTGTGTGTGTGTGGTGTGTGTGTGTGTGTGTGTGTGTGTGTGTTATTTCGTAATGAGCGAAATTACGTTCCAAACTAAGCGTTAATCTGCTTAAAATTTGGAATAATTCGGGGAACAGATTAAGAAAAAAAAAATCACCGAAAATTAAAAAACCCAACTTATCTTTATAGCCTGATGCACTTTATAAATCTACATCTCAGCGTTTGGCTACTGACGTTTTATATGAGAATTTAGTTAAGTTTTGGTTAACATTTAATTAAAATTTCCTCTAAAGCCGACACAGATATTAAAGTCTTTTTTTGTTTTGTGAGTAACGCTGAAAGCCCTCTCACATATACGAGTATTCTACGAGTATATGGTTATAATATCAAAGCTTATATACAGTAGGTGTCCAGGGAAGAACCCACGAATCATTAATGGGCTTTTGGAGTGTAACATGGGAGAAAATATCCTTGCGTCAATTGCATTTAACTGCAAAAAGGCCAAGAATGTTGAGGAAAAGGATTAAGTTGTGTATTGTTGAAGATAAGGCAGGGGCGTGCCCCAGATTTTAGAAGGGGGTGTTTCCATAATTGAACCTTCATGATGTCCATGGTTTTCGAAAGCACTTATTTGTGTAGTTATAAGGGCTTGCTCTACCCCATAAAATTTTGCCTGAAGCAGGGAACCTAGATAATAATAATAATAATAATAATAATAAAAATAAGTATTAATTAATTAATTAATTTAGGATCTTAGGGGGTGTTTCCGGGCAACCAGGAAAGCCCCTGGGCACGCCACTGTAAAGGGATAGTCGTGTGGAAGATTGTGAGGAGTAAACAGATGAAGAAAACTGAGTTTTTGAAGCATTGAAAGCAACAAGGTTTTCTCTTCCCTAATCAGAGGTTGTAGAAAGATCAGAGGTCAGGTGTATCATAGCCGTCCCACGCGAATCATGGAACGACTGTTGAGAGGGACGCTTTGCGTAGCGGGTGGAGAAGTGAAGAGTGGAATCATCGGTATAAGAGTGGATAGGACAGGAAATGCGATTTAATGATTAAGCCTACGCATTTTCCTCGCGAATATCTGCAATGTTAGGAATTGATCTCTTTGCGAGGCCAGTTTTTTTTTTTAGCCACATAATTCTAACGTACGTCTGACTGCTCAATTCCAGACCAGGGATAAGTGGTAATAGATCACGAGCACCAGTTGTACGAGGCATCTTTCTTGACATACACACTGTTTCTTTGATGACATATTTTGCATGTAACGTAAAACACAGGTTTTGCACATAAAATTTAAACTGTTTCAGTAATCTTCCTAGTAGGCACCTTTTTGTCATGCAGATCTCTCTCTCTCTCTCTCTCAGACAAACACACGCACGCGCGCGCACACACACACAATGAAAGTATGTTTCTCTCTAAACAATGTACGAGTTTTATTAAAAATAATTGTTTACGTTCTGTTTTGATAACCAAAGGCGGTGTTACGTTACCATCAACGATGTTAGAATATACCATACACAGTTACGTAATGTTGCTTTCTACAGTATTCGTTATAACAAACTGGTCTTGATGAAGGACGTACATTCTTATTATTATTTATTACAGCTTTTTTTTTTTTTAAATAATGTCCATTAATGCTTTCATTCCTGAATCAAAAATTAGGTTTTGCGTCAGGAGGCTGCTAAAACGCTTCGTAAAGTTAATGGTTCCAAAAGGACCCAACAGGCATGAAGGGGTTAATGCTTTTCAGAAATTACTTTAAAAGTCTTCGGTGTGAGTATCATGACATCACTTCATTGTAAAGGCGCCATTCTTTTTTTCAGTGTATGTTTTCGTGGCTACGTTACAAAATTACGACAATCTTTAGGATACAAGGATACACACAGAGCCCATCGCGACACAAACGTGCGCGTAGTGACATTAGCGGTGTCGCCGTACATACAGTCTTATATAAAATTATTAAGTGTCATGAAAATAATAGGTTAATTTAAGTACGTTACTCAAATTAGATTAAATGTCACGGATTTGTAAGGTAGCCAAAGGTGGTGTGTGTGTGTGTGTGTGTGTGTGTGTGTGTGTGTGTGTGCAACTCGGTACAAGTGAAGTCGAGTGTGTAATAATTCACAAAAGTAGTGGGGTAATTTTTTGTGAGGTTTCTTGGTACCTTTTGGTACCTCGGAATATTAAAAAAAATCATATAAAAATCTAGAAACATTTTTATTGTGGGAAAAATAATTTTAGTCCTAGTTAGGTTAGGTTAGGTTACGCTACGTTAGATTAGTTAAGGTTTAGTTAGACTAGATTCACGAGCATCTCGGTATTTAATGATTTAACAGAAACCACCCTTCGAGCCCTCAGTTGCATCCGAAACACTTATCACACCATTCACGGAGTCGATGCTAAGGTTAGTTTAGATTAGGTTAGGTCAGGTTACGTTAAATTTGATATGGCTAATTAGTTTTTAGATATATGAATTTAAAAAAGTCGGTACCTCGCTTAAGTGGGGATGCGCACATGAGAGAGAGAGAGAGAGAGAGAGAGAGAGAGAGAGAGAGAGAGAGAGAGAGAGAGAGAGAGAGAGTTACGTATATTATCATTTAAACATTAAATAAAACGCTGCTAAGAATGTACAAATAGATAAAAAAGGGTCATTTTTTATAATGTCTATAATAAGAGACGAACGAAGGCGAGTCAAAAGGCGTCTCTATGCCATGACTGACGAAATTCCGATGCCAATACGTCAGCAACACCGTGCCAACCTAATCCACGGTATTAACCAACAGTAAAATTTTTATGCCAACCAATGTAAACATATAAAAACATCATCATACTCGTAGTTGCCAACTATCACATCAACGCAGGAAGGATGTAATTAACATTTTTATTACAAAAAACAATTAGTAAATTAATGAAATTTCTGAATATCAACTTTAAAAAATAAATAAATAAAACTCGCATCGTATATAATGAAATGATGAACGAAACATTTTCTTTACCTTATTTAGAGTCATTCATTGGTACATAACTCCAGAAATGCCCTTATTTTTTCAGCTTCCACCCCATTTCTCATGCTCTACGTATATATATCTAAGTAGCGCCAGTAATAAGCCAACTTTTTTAGCCATTAAGTCTGATTTTGTAAATAAGTCGAATTTCATTGTAGGATATGCTTTTTTTTGGTTAGGTTAGGTTAATTCAGGTTAACCTAACCTAACCTAAAACATATTACTGGGTGTATAAAAGTCTGAGGTAGCGTGAAGTTGGAGTTACTTGACTTCGAGGTTTTGAATTAAAATCTCAACGCGAGTGAAATTCGAAAAAATTATCATTGTATACGGTCCAAGAACGCTTTCTCTAAGTTTTTAACAGAACCCCTGCCCCCCCCCTCTACATGAACACACGCGAAAGTGATTAAAAATTCGAAAATATAACGAATATGACCTGTTGGAGCTACTGGGTAAAAAATGAACACGGACGAAAATTTACACAAATGTTGAGGCTACTTGGACATTTATGACTAATTACTATTATTATATATATCTTTACAGATCCAGAAGACGAATTAAAATATTAAAAACCGTAATTATCAGGCCCTATAGCGGGGACCCCCTCGGAGTTAAAAAGCAATAAAATACGGCATCTTCACAGCGGAAAGACATTCACAAAACACAAATTATGCGTGTTTTTTATTAATTTATCTTGCCGCGATTGCATCTCATATATATATATATATAGATATGTACAGGGTGAGCAAAAAAAGTGACCCCTTAGAAGTAAACTGTCATATTAAAAAAGTAAAGGGACTAGAGCTCTCAAACTTCATAGATGCTTACCTTAGCATGTTGTTCATCTTAATTGAGAAGTTGCTCGATGTGTCCCCCTTCCTGCTCAACGCAGGCCTCCAAACGTGGACACTACATCAATACACCTGTTTACATATCGTTGAGACACCTTCGTCCAGCCGAGCAGAATTCTTTCGCGTAGTTCATCCATGTCTCTTATATTGGTACCAGGGATGTAAGCTTTGGACTTCAGGGCTTCCCAAGCACGATAATCTAGTGGTGAAAAATCGGGGCTACTAACCGGCCACATATTGGGTTCGATAAAATCCGGTGTTTCGTTCTCAAGGAATGTGACAGTTTGGCGTGCTCTGTGAGCAAGGGCTCCATCTTGTTGGAAAGTATATCTGTCACTCTCTCTAACTGATATTCGACGAATTAGTGGTGAAAGATATACCGGGTGTCCCATTCGAAATGAAACAACTTTGAAACTCTGTAATTTTTAAAGTATTAATGTGAGAATGTTGAAACTTTGCCAGTTACTACACCATATGCATAAGTTTTTGTCATAGTGTTTTTTGTTTGTTTCAGATTGAATTATGTTTACCCTACAAGAAAAAGCGAAATGTGTTTTATGGATGGCTGAGTTGAAGTCCCCTATTCTGGTGCAACGGCGATTCCGTACAACCTTTCACAAGGAACCACCCACCAGAAGAGACCTATATGCATGGACCAAGAAATTTGAGGAGATTGGCAGTGTTCTAAAGGAACACTCTGGAGGGCGAACAAGATCGGAAGAAGATGTTGAACGAATACGCGGCGCCTTTGTTAGTAGCCCGAGAAAGTCCATCCGTCGTGCCAGTGTCGAACTGCAGATTCCTCGTTCAACTGTGCATAGAGTCGTGCGCAAGCGGCTGCAGCTCTATCCATATAAGCTTCAAATTGTTCAGCATATAACATGTGAAGATCTTAACAAAAGGAAACATTATGCTATGCACAATGTATCAATGTATCTAAATGTTATAATTCACATATTCATATGAAACTTTATGACATTGGACTATTTACTGTGTGAATATTACATTGTTTGCATAATTCAATAAAAATTATAAGGTTTCAAAGTTGTTTCATTTCGAATGGGACACCCGGTACTTTCCAACAAGATGGAGCCCCTGCTCACAGAGCACGCCAAACTGTCACATTCCTTGAGAACGAAAACCGGATTTTATCGAACACAATATGTGGCCGGCTAGTAGCCCCAATCTTTCACCACAAGATTATGGTGTTGGGAAGTCCTGAAGTCCAAAGTTTACATCTCTGGTACCAATATAAGAGACACAGATGAACAACGCGAAAGAATTCTGCTCGGCTGGGGAGAAGGTGTCTCAACGATATATAAACAGGTGTATTGATCAGTGGTGTTCACGTTTGGAGGACTGCTTTGAGCAGGAAGGGGGACACATCGAGCAATTTCTCAATTACGACGAACAACATGTTATGAAGTTTGGGAGCTCTAGTCCCCTTCCTTTTTTTAATATGACAGTTTACTTCTAAGGGGTAACTTTTTTACCCACCCTGTATATATATATATATATATATATATTATATATATATATAAGCAAACAACCACAGGGAAAAGGAAAAGGAAACACGAAGTCCGAGCGCTTTCGTAATATATTCACATCTTCAAGGATGTGAATATATCACGAAAGCGCTCGGACTTCGTGTTTCCTTTTCCTTTTCCCTGTGGTTGTTTGCTTATTAATAAGATCACGTGTTATTCTGTGATTTTAGTGCATATATATATATATATATATATATATATATATTATATATATATATATATATATATATATATATGGTAGAGCAAAAGTCGCGCATCATAGGAATTTTCAGTGTTGATTATATTATTTTTTCTTTTAGGTAGGGGATGGCTGCGAAATTAACAATAGACGAGAGGGTGAGCTTCGTTTTAATGCATGGAATACCAGGTACTACAAATCGATGAATCAGTACAGAATTTAAATTCTGTACCGATTCATGATTTGTAGTACCTGGTATTCCCTCTCGTCTATTGTTAATTTCGCAGCCATCCCCTACCTAAAAGAAAAAAAATAACATAATCAACACTGAAAATTCCTATGATGCGCGACTTTTGCGCCACCCTTTATATAATGCTTTCATTTCTTTTGCTATTCCTTGTGTGAAATGATTTTTTGCCATTAGCTTAATGTTGTTATTGTTGGCTTTCATTTCTTTTCTTAGAAGGTCATTTTCATTTCACAAAGAATCATTTTCCGTTACATTTCATATGTTGACGAAACGCTCTCCTTTGTTCAATCGAAGAAAGTCCATCCATAACTTTGGGCTCAGGGTTTGCTGTATAGGTTTCTTGAAGTTTTGGAAAGTAGGTTTCGAAAATAAGTTTGGAAAATGGTTTATAGAAAATGGCTTCCAAAAAATAAAACCTCTCATTTTTCTTTTCTTTTAAAGTAGATTTCAAATTATAGAAATTTTTTGCAAGATCGTTGAAAAGACCAAATTTTAAACCGAACCTTGAATTTTAAATTTTTGTTTTGTGATTCTAAATTTTTTAACTTTGATAATGATTTCGTAATTTTATAAAAAAACTAACCTTTATTCGTGACTTTAAATTTTTACTTTGACTTTTTTGGACTCTGAATTTTGGATTTGACTGATTAACTAAAAAAAAAAAAAATTTAAATTTAAGCCTGACTTTGATTTTCAATAATTCTGATTTTTTTCTTTCTACTTTCATTTCATGAATAATCAAAATAAGAATCAGCTAAACTCAAAGTCAAAACACAAAATTATATTTTGAGCACACACACACACACACACACACACACACACACAAGAAAAACCAAAAATGAAAGTTCACCAACTGAATCTCATAAAAAATAAAGATCACTACACATGTGTAAGATAAAGCTTAAATAAAAAAAAAATTAAAAAAACCCATCAATTTTTTTAAAAAATTTCTCCACACCAATAATTCTTTCAATAAATTTAAAAATTACATTTTAAAATTCACATACTTTACTCCTGAACACCAATGATGGAAATATAAAAATGTAAAAGTCCCGAAATCTAACCTGAAAAAAAACCAAAACAAAAATTCGATGACGGGGAGTACATTATCTCCAAATTTTAAATAATTTGCGCACTATATAGTTAAACATTGCCTAAACTTTGCGGAAATGCAAAATCTAGAATGACAGATCAAATATTTATAACACCAAACTCAGAAAAAGTTTCCACGAACAAATTCGACGTAAAAGCTAACAGACAGTTCGCTTAGAACTTCAATTGGCTCGCAAATTGGTTTCAGAAAATGGATTCTACGTTTGATGCATCTCTGCATTTCATAGTTTTTATTTTTATTTACTTTCATTCGTGTCTTCGTATTTCAAACAGATCTCCACTTCACTGACGACAAACGGGGTTTCGTTTTTGTGGGTAATGAGGACCAGACCGGCGACTTCAATCGATAATATAATCCACTTCTAAATCGACGCTTTTCCGGCCTTCGATTTTTGTATAATTTTATGAAATTTGTCACAAATATTTTACTCGTGTCTGCTAAATCTAAAGTTATCCATTTCCCCCTAACAGTTACATTCCTATAGGTGGCTCAGTGATGGCACGATTACCTTCCAGTTTACCGATCGGCAGTTCGAACCGAGAACGATTTTCAGTGCGTGTCAGTTTTAATAATTTCAGAAAGAGGGGGAAAAGGGGGAAACAGGGCGGGGAAAAGGGAAGAGGGAAATACCCTTTTGAAACCTCAGCATCCACCCCCATCACCTTGGGTAGTTTACAAGGCATAAACAGCAGTGTGTCTTTGAATTGAACATTATTCCTTATTTGCATTTGTGTGACTTTTTTTTACATCTTTTCAAGAGGTCACCCGTGAATATTGGTGATGTCCCATTAGGGTGTGTCAATTTTAGTAAAGTCAACAATTTAAAAACTACTAATGCTCAAATGATGTCATATTATCTAGCAAACTTAGAAATATCTTTAGTGTTGTTTAAAAAAGCCATTTACCTACTTATATTTGACCATAAAGGTTTGAAATATGACCTAAATATGACTGTAGCATCGTATATCAATGTGCCATTGATATGTGTGGTCAACTTTGGTTATTTTTGGTGTGCAATATGGTTTATAAGTTTCACATAGTCACAAATGCGGAAGTTTTGATTGTGAATGCATGTTTTCCCTCCTTTTTGACAATTTTGATTACTTCGTAATGTAAATATTGTGTAATTCAAATTATTCGAAATGTTATGTGTGACCCAAACTTTCTGTATATTTTGATATGATAGATATATGAAATTGTCATTACTTTGAATAATTAAGTCTTGTACCTATAACAACACATTTCTTTTGTTCACAGGTCCACAGGATGAGTCAGAAAGAAATCAGAACCCGAAGAAAATCAAGTTGTCACCTAAGTCATTTGGTGGGGACTGGGAGGGAACTCCCCCCCCTGCTGAGCTGCCCACAGCCAGAGATCTGCCGAGGTATGGTTTGTTGAGGAGAGAGATGAGTGAGGAAGACAGAAGGAATTACCCAGTTAATGACCTGATTAACAACGGCATTGTTCCAGGGCTACTGGCTCAGTGGAGAAAGGCCAACGCTCTATTCACAGGACCTGTAATCAACACTGAGGTCAGGATCAGGGCTAAAGTGAAGGCACTGTGGGATGAGGCAGTGAAGGTGTTCATTGGCAATGTGAAGCTAGAGGTCAAAGATAGGTTCATGATGAAACTGGATAAATTGGTGGACATCCTGACCTGTCACTGTGTGATCAGGAGCTGCATTGAGCTTGGGTGCAACCCTGTCTGCAACAGTGAGGTTCACATTGACTGCAGCTGCAGGAGCGAGCAGAAGATACCAGTGCAGGAGCTTGCCTTCATTATAGGTCAGAGAGAAAAGGTGGGCAGTGTGGGGCACACCAGATGGGTCTAGCTGATCACCCTGAGACCAGGAGACAGGAAGCAGTGCTGCAGAGACAAGAGCAGAGAAGGAAGGCCGAGGAGAAGAGGAGGAGGAAGGCAGAGGAGTCAGCCAAGAAAGAAGAGGAGTTGAGGGAGGAGTCACTGCTGGAGATGGAGTTGGAGGAGACTGGAGGTATACTGGAGGAGGCAGGGAGGAGAGAGGAGGACGAAGACTTCATACCAGAGGCTGCGACAACTTCTTCCTTGCCTGTGGCTAAGAAGAAGAAATACAACACTGAAGATATCACCAACATAGCTCTGGCTAGCTTGAGACATCACACTAGGCTGAGAGAGAGTGCAGAGATTGCCATTGCTGCCTGGATTGATGCTGGTCTTATCACAGAGTTTGACACAGCACTGGTGATTGACCACAACAAGGTGATGAGGGCTCAGGAGAGACTGACTAAGGAGCTGGTCAAGAAGTTTGATGAAGAAATTTTGGAAAATGGCATCACCTGTATCTTCTTTGATGGGAAAAGAGATGACACCAAAGTGATGATGGAAGCTGAGGGCAGTGACAGGCAGTTTCCTGGCCTCATTAAGGAAGAACACTACACAGTGTGCAATGAACCAGGTGGGAAATATTTGTGGCATTTTGTACCAGAGGAAGCTGCAGAGGGGAGAAGTCATGCTGAGGTCATTGCTGATCATCTGGTGAACTGGCTAAGAGAGAGAGGAGCAGACCAGACCCTTTTGGCCATAGGAGGTGACAGTACTAATGTGAATACTGGCTGGGAGGGAGGAGTAATGCATTATGTGGAGGCCAAGCTTAGCAGGAAGTTGGTGTGGATTGTCTGTGATTTGCACACTGGGTAGCTGAGTCTCAGACACCTGGTGACCACTGGATGGCAAGACATTGAGCAACAACAAGTGGTCTTGGCCCCTAGGGAAGATGTCAAACACTGCCACTGAGCTGGAGATCAACCCAAACTTCACGAGGATCACTGTTGGTCCTCCTCTACCCCATCTCAGTCAGGAGGTAGTCAAGGACCTCAGCAACAAACCAATATATGGCTACAGAATCATCACTGCCATCAGATCGGGAGAGGTACCTCAGAGTCTAGCTCTCCTGGAGATTGGGCCAGTCTGTCACAGTAGGTGGGTCACCACGGCTCTAAGGTTCTGCAGATTGTGGATTTCCAAACATGGGCTGAAGGGTAGGAACCTGAAGAAACTGAGGATAATTGTGGAATTCATAGTGGGAGTCTACATGCCAAACTGGTTCAACATCAAGTTAAATCACAGCTGGGTGGAGGATCTCAGGCATGTACTGTACCAGCTGGAGCTGCTCAGAAGTCAGAAGAAGGAGGTGATAGGAATAGTGATGCCTACACTGAAGAGATCAACCTGGTATGCACACTCTGAGGCTGTGCTCCAGGCCATGCTGTGCAGTGAGGTGGAGGAGGGGAGGAGGGAGGCAGTGAAGAGGATACTGGAAGTCAGAGGTGAAGAGAGATGAGGACACACAGGTAGGAGACTGCAGTGTCAGACCCAGGAAGACTCTGACATGACATCAACCCAGATGCCACCAAACTCTCGGAGCTTATTGACTGGAACTCTGGCGTGACTTAGCCTCCTCTGACCTGCTTCTCACCACTGCTGCAATCAAGGAGTTTCTGGATAGACCAATGGAAGTTCCTGTATGGCCCTCACACACACAGTCAGTAGAGAGGTGTGTAAGGATGACAATTGAAGCAGCACAACATGTTTACTCACAAGAGAGGAGGGAGGCGTACATCAGTAGCCAGGTGGCCAGTAGGGAGCTCATGTCCAGGAACAAGAGCAAGGCAGATATGGCATACTTGGCAAAGGTCAAGAAACCTATCTATATTTCTAAGTTTTAATATTGAAATACAATCAAAATGTCTTTAATTGTACAATGTATGTAAAATGTAGTTATATATGGCATCCTTGGCAAAGTTCAAGAAACCTATCTATATTTCTAAGTTCTAATATTGAAATACAATCAAAATGTTTTTAATTGTATGTAATGTATGTAAAATGTAGTTATATTCAATAAAAAAAATACTTGCAAAAATTGCTGATTTTTCGTAAACTTCAACTTCAAATATAAGTAGCTAGGAGTGGTCAAATCTAGATTTTAAAGCCATATTTCGATTTAGCATATGAAAATGCATCATTTGGTCACTAGTAGTCTTGGAAAATCTAAAGATTTCACTTTGCTTTGCTCCCTAAAATTGACACACCCTAATGTCTCATGTTCAAGCAGTTCCTTATAAAGAAATTGTGTATAAAACTTTGCGGCGTTATGCGCTAGAACATACACAATCATTTTTTTGAACTGCTCGGTTAATCTGACTATATAATCCACAAACAACTTCACGGGTCATTCTGTCACACTCGTCTTAAAAATATGGTACGTTTACCACATTTACGACATTCATCACACTCAACATTTGAACATTCGCCGCGGAAGGTTTGACTCGCGGAGAGATAACTTCTTTCGTCTCAGGGCAGTGTAAGTTTCTATGTCATAGTATACGGTAAAGCATAACTTATTTTTAGGTTTGGGATCTTTCATATAACAAAATGCTTCACTCCATCTACTTTATATTCCTCATTACACGTGGGACAGTGAATTTCATCGCATCTATGCTTGAATTCACCGCTCTCATTCATCGTATGAAACGTTGAAACATACCACATTCACAAACCTTTAACGCTCTGCACGTTCTAATTGTCTTGTCGAAATTGAAGCACTTATTATTAAAAAACATACGTTTGCACTCATTACAATGTCTATTCTCAACTTGTATTACACGGCTTACGCATTTAGGGCCTTTACAATGATCCCACATCATATGGCAATCCTTACAATGTTTTGGCAAATCATTCGTAAACTCAAGGTACCCCTTACACATGATGGTACCCATTAGGACAGGGTTCCGACTAATCAGTTAATCATTGTTTTGAATTTAATCATTAATTAATCAAAAATATTTTTAGAAAAAGATGGGAAATGATTAATTTTCCTCATAATTTCAACATCATTTTACTTTAAATTTTGTAATGTATCATTTGAATTTGGCACCTTTTTGCGTGTATAAACTGTCTAATCCGCCCATACCTAATTTCTTGAACTAAAGCAAACTAAATGTTTGAGCAAAAGGTTTTCTTCCGTCTTATCTCACGCAACAGAAATAATAAAGCTCTTTCTTACTCTTTTCAGAAGTATTTCAATTTTAATCATTTTTAATCAGTTAATCATTGATTAATTAGAAAATTTCATCATTCATCACTTTTTCCTAAAAATGATTATTAACCATACCCTAGTGCCCATACTTACGACCTTTATGGTAACTAGCGTAAAGCGCCGTAACATATCTAGGAGGAAGGTAGTTGCACCTGTCAATCCTAAAATAAGCAAAGGCCTCCTCCTCCTCCTCCTCCTCCTTATTATTGTTATTTAAAATCAGTGAATGTTAATTTACTTGTAAGTATTTATTTTAGAAATTGTTTTATTTGTATACTTTAAATAAATTATTTTATGTTTATAGGCTGTGGGGGGGGCTGGCCATGGGGGATCGCGGATGAACGTAACAGTCTTTTCAAACGGCTACTGTAGTACTGAATGATGACTTGAAACTGCTTGTTTAGACCGGTTTCTAGTCAGACTCGACAGAGTACGGATGTGTTAAACTTAAGTCTCGAATTTTTATATATTATTTGAAATGTTAAAATTGGGTGAATAATAACTTATTTTGAAAGTCGCAGCTGTCGCATTGCGCGCGTGCACTGACTGAGTGGTGACAGGGCATAGAAGCGTTCGGGGTCTTTTAACAGCGAATATTTTTTATTAATATTAGCATTATACCTAAGACAATGTTGCTAGTGGCCACTATATTCTACAGTATATTCATATTAGCACTGGTGGCCCCTATACTTTATATCCTTTCAAAAATTTTACTTTTTTATCTTTTAAAATGGTGGCCGCTCAAGTTCATTTCATTTTTATCGTCTTAATTTTTTAATTTAATTTTAATTTTTATTATTTTTTTTAATCAAAAGCCATTAACGACTTAAGATCTTATCAGTTATTAAGAGGTCTTATCCAGGATTAAAATGTTACTTCACTGGCACTCCTCTCTGTCACTCTCCCTTTTTCCCCTCTTTTACCCTCTGGCACTATCTCTCCCCCTCCCCCATTAACCCCGCTCCTTTATTGCCACCATACTAACGTTTCGCTCTTATACTCAAGGTGATAGCAGCATTTAATTCGAGTCTCGTCGGTATTGAACTGCGTTCCCGGGTTCGAAACAACTTTGTTTCATACAAAAACGACATGTCATGCATAAGATTTCACACACACACACACACACACACACACATACATATATATATATATATATTATATATATATATATATATATATATAACATTTTTCATTAAGGTCATTACGGTGTGAAATAACATTTTAATATCACGCTCGAAAGACTTTTCCAACAAATTTTCTAAGCCATCATAACATAAAATGGCAACGAAATATCTTCAGAGTTAAAAGAAAAATGTATCTATCTATCTATCTATCTATCTATCTTTTTTTTTTTTTTTTTGAGAGAGAGAGAGAGAGAGAGAGAGAGAGAGAGAGTAACGTTAGTTTAAAATTTCCAACTGATCTGAATATATTTTTTTTACATTTTTTTTAAACTAATAAATACTTTATTGGGCCATAAAACTCCTGAACGAACTAATTAAAAGTTTTGTTGCTTATAAAAACGCACGTTCTAATGGAGCTCTCATATTTTCATTCACTAATAAATTTAAAAAAAAAAAAAATTCTACGTTTATATTTCGAAGTAGTTTTGTATAGAAAAAAATAAAAATATTTAATATTCTTTATGGCACATATACCGGAGCTTCTAAAGGTTTAATTAAGATTATATATATATATATATATATATATAATATATATATATATATATATATATATATATATATATATATAAGCGAAACCTATAGCAAGAATACTGGAAGAAGGTTGAAATTATAACTGGTTTCTTCGAGTATTCGTTGGTTTTTTCGACTTGATTTTAAGTTCGATTTTTCATAGAAAATACCCCTGGTATTATAATGCGTAAGTGCAGAACCCTCCCCCCTACTCCCTGCATTACTCACTCTAATAAATTAAATAAAACATGATAAGCTCGTGACCCTAAACTTTTTATGGCCTCATGACGCTGAAGGTATCATACTTACTGTTCGAAGTTTACGCGGTAATGAATAAACGCTGAGGAATTTCGTACCATTATGAATGTGAGTTTGGTCAAAACTTCGCGGATAAATAATTAGTCTTTTCTGGACAATTAATTCTCTCGAAAGTTCAGCCTCATAATATCACAAAATGCCACAGCCTTACTTCAATGTCGCGTGTCGCCTTCTTTTCGACCCATAAATGTTTTGCGTGTTTGGAGATATTTTTACCATGCGTACACCTGGTGCTAAGACCGCGGTAATGTAGAAAATTTTTCAAAAACTTACACCCTCTTCTTTCTCTCTCTGTATGTCTTATATATATATATATATATATATATATATATATATATATAATATATATATATATATATATAATATTATATAATATATATGAGAGAGGGAGAAATAGATAAGGAGATACATACAAAGAGAGAGAGAGAGAGAGAGAGAGAGAGAGAGAGAGAGAGAGATCATGATCATGAAACAATTAAAATAGATGGTATTTATTTCATTGAATGCATGTCCACAAAGGAAGGATATATATATATATATATATATACAGGGTGGGCGGAAAGTAGCTCCCTATTTTGGATTGGTAAAAAAATACGTATATTATCCATTTATTTCAGAAGAAATAATATGAAAAGGTAGGCATACATGGTAGGTTTTCTCTAAAATTCAATGTGGGCTCCAACTCTTTCCACCAGCTTCTGGAGCCGCCCAGGAATGGCGTCCACTGACTTTAGCAGGAACTCCGGCGGGATGGAGGACATGACTTCCCGAATTCGGTCCTCCAGTTCTTCCAATGTCCTCGGTTTGGTGCGGTAGACTTCTTCCTTTACCCACCCCAAAGAAAGAAGTCGCACGGTTACCGCTGAAAAACGGGCAGAATCGGTTCAGTGTAACGGTGTGGTGTGGTATGACCTCAGATCAGGTTGTGGGCCCGTTCCTTCTGCGCAACACCATGAATGCTGAGCGGTACCTTGCTATGTTGCGAAACGAGGTCTGGCCGGTTGTCAGCACATGGGAGAACATCGACGATCTGATATTTATGCAAGATGGCGCCCCTCCGCACTTCGCTCTTGTTGTCCGTGAGTGGCTGGATGCCCACTTCCCTGGGCGTTGGATGGGTCGTCGTGGTCCACATCAATGGCCAGCCAGGAGCCCCGACTTGACACCGTGCGACTTCTTTCTTTGGGGGTGGGTAAAGGAAGAAGTCTACCGCACCAAACCGAGGACATTGGAAGAACTGGAGGACCGAATTCGGGAAGTCATGTCCTCCATCCCGCCGGAGTTCCTGCTAAAGTCAGTGGACGCCATTCCTGGGCGGCTCCAGAAGGGTGGAAAGAGTTGGAGCCCACATTGAATTTTAGAGAAAACCTACCATGTATGCCTACCTTTTCATATTATTTCTTCTGAAATAAATGGATAATATACGTATTTTTTTACCAATCCAAAATAGGGAGTTACTTTCCGCCCACCCTGTACAGTATATATATATATATATATATATATATATATATATATATATATATATATATATATAACCCGAACGCAATCAGTCGGTGAGAATGCCTCGAGGACCGGACAACCAGAGATGAAACACTTCCTTCTTCAGAATTTGTGAGTGAGAATTCCTTTAATGTCCTTGCAAAGGAACTGCAGCCTCTTCGGATTAAGGACCTCATTAAGTTGGCATATCGGGTTAAATTCCTGTTCCGAATCTCTGGCCAGCAATGTTCCAAGTCTCTGGCCAGCAATGTTCCAATTCACAACAGGTTATACGAGGAGAAGATGCTAAAAATGTTATTTTCTCTCTTTTTTTCCACCACCTCTCACTTCCCTCACTTCTTCTTTTCACAGAGGAGCGATTTAGCTAAAGAAACAACATTGTAAAAGGTAAAAACCTCACAAAAATTAATATAAACCCCAAAAAGTAATAATTACATTCAAAAACGTATTAATTACCTAAAAAAAGAGTAAAAATTACATAAAAAGTAAATATTACCTAACAAAAAAATTAACATTACAAAAAAGAGTAAATATTACCTCTTAGAAGGTAAAATTTCAAATAACGCAAGCTTCCTTCACAACGTCATGACTGCAAGTGGTTTTAAATTAGCTATTACAAAGCTAACTAGACTTCACAATGACATTAGAAATTCGACTCTGCTAGATCAAATCTGGGTGCGATCCCCGCTTGATTGCATCTCGGGTATAATTGTATTAAGTATCACGGATCACTCGTCTACGTACACCATGCTAATTACCAATTTCTCGCACCGAAAAAGTTGACTACAGATCTTATGCAGCTATACTAATAAACTAAAATTCTTTAAAGGAATGTCAGCCTTTGACTGGAGTTGAATAACCGAAAATAACCATGAGACTGGAACAAAATTTCAAGCATTCTCAAGCACATTAATGGATATATTCAACACAAACTTTCTTCTGAAATCAAAAGTCATATCTAAAACTAAATACAAAAAAACTAATGGATCACCCCAGCGCTCATTGTGAGTATTAAACGTAAACATACTCTCTTTAAATTATGGAAAATTAATATTATTATCGAACAGACATAAAAAAAAATTACTGTAACAGACTTAATGCAGCCATTAAAAGAGCGAAGCAGCAGATCACTATTGATCAAAAATTTATGGACAAATACCCAATCCCAAAATACTATGGAACACTGAAAGATTTAATTATCATAAAAAAGGTGAAAACAAATCCCTTGTCCTTCCTCACGCAAGACGGAATTTCTTACAGTGATCCCAAAGACATAAGCCGATTTATTAAACAACTTCTTTGCAAATATCAGCTTCAATATCGCAGCCTCGATTCAAAATACTGACATTCACTACCGACAATATAAGCACACCGGACAAAAAATTAGTCACCCCTCTCAGAATGTACCTAATAACGTGTGACGGCGCCTCTGGCCTTGATAACCGCACGAATCCGGCGAGGCAGAGACTCTACGAGGTTGTGCATGTACTGAACATCGATTTGCTGCCACTCGTTCATCAGCCGGTCCCGAAGTTCCGCCAGAGTCCGTGGGTGTCTATTCCTGCGTTTCACTTTCTGTTTCCAGCCTGAACAACACCTTCGACGCATTCAGGATTAAAGGCTTCATTGGACCTGCGATGTACTCGTCGCCTCCCATCATTGGAGAACAAACAAAAACGGGACTCATCGGACCAAATTACACGTTTCCAATCTGCCGCAGTCCAGTTTTTGTGCCTATGAGCCCATTTATAACGTGCCAATTTGTGACTTGCTGTTAACAGCGGCCTCTTCCGTGGTACCCTGCTCCAGATGTCCATCGCATGCAGTTCTCGTCGCAATGTCCGTTCGGAAATTGGTCGCTGGAGAACCTCATTGGTTTCTTGGAGCAATTGTTCTCTGGTTTGAAAACGATTTGCAGTTACTAGACGAGAAACATGGCGGCGGCCCCTATTGTCGAGAATTGTTTTCCGGCCACAGTTACGCCGTCGATTGTCAGTTGATTGCGAACTACACCACTCTTTGTAAACTCGCTGGACAGTACGCGTTGACACACCAACAAATTGGGCTACTTCAGACATTTTGTGTCCGTGGGCTCTG